>JASDQU010738456.1:74133-84234 GCA_032191745.1 Picea mariana | reverse complement strand
TGAACGAACTGCATTGGTGGACTTTAACCCGGTGGGCAATATATGTGGTCGATCTATGGAATGAGAGAATGCCAAACAATTGAGAGAAGAACACACAGCCATTTCTATGGTCTCCTTATCTGCACCGCCGTTTGTTTGTGTGTATCCGGATTCCTATTTATTTCATTTTATCTACATAAATTATTATACACCGTTTTTTTGAAATGCTCCCCGCTGAATTAATTGACACATTTCTGTTTTGGAAGGAACTCCTGCAACGTCAAGACATTTATTGATCACTCGACGTGTTCAATCTTAAGCCAGTAATCTTGGTAACTCTAAAAAAATCGAACATGTCACCTTTGGGAAATTTTTTTATTTTTTTTTTAATAAAATTTATTATAACTTATGTTGTGAATAGACATTACAAATTACAAGGTAACCCAACCTAGATAATATCTGTCAAGAAAACTGCTCACCAAGATAAAAGAGAAGTTAGATAAAGCTGGTCATTGTTAAAACTATCTCATCATGTGAATTTTAATTAAGCTATATGAATAGGATCATGTCAACTTTAATTAAGCTATATGACTTTGACAATGCTATCACTTAAAAAAATGCAATTATATTATCATTATCATGTTTGACATTTGGTAAGGGTAGAACTTTATGTTTTCACTAAGCATCATCAAATTATTTTATACTAAGCATCATCAAATTATTTTAAGTGTCTAAACTTTGTTTACATATCATGATGTCGCTACATGTATCAACAAAAGTTTGGTTACTTATCTTGTACTTTGAAATAATAACAATAACAACAACAATAATAATAATATGTTTTTTTTCAAATATTAATAATAACAATAACAACAACAACAATAATAACAAGTGTTGTGTGGCAACGTAGTCCCTGCCAAGCAACTTACAAAGTAAATTTTGGAAAATGAGGTCGAATTGGAAATGACAGAAGTGTTTGGTGCAAAATGTATATCACGGAATAGGAGGGCATAAGAAGTCGATAGAAAACCGCGGAGAGATAATTGGCTAAGTGTTAAAAGGAACTGCAGGTGGTCGGGCTCATGATGTGACAATATAGGACCAATCGACGAGTTCGAAAAAAGTCAGGTTCAAGTTTAAATATATTTATTTAAATTGTATTTATATTAATGTATCTTAATAGATAATTTATGGTCCAAATGTAAACCATGTTCGAATATGTGGACGAATTGTATACCACGGAAGTTTTTGGTGCAAGATGTATACGGCGGAAGTGTAGATGATGCAAGTTTTAGGTGCAAGATCTATAATAGCACCAACCCGAGGGGTAAATCGTTGTTGATTGTATTTATATTAATGTATCTTAATAGATCATTTGTGGTCATGTATCTTAATAGATAATTTGTGGTCCAAATGTAAACCATGTTCGAATATGTGGACGAATTGTATAGCACGGAAGTTTTGGGTGCAAGATGTATACAGCAAAAGTGTAGATGACACAAGTTTTGGGTGCAAGATCTATAATAGCACCAACTCGGGGGGTAAATTGTTGTTGAATACGTTTGCTATGCACTGAGTTGTCATGAGTAGAAGCAATATATATATATATATATATATATATATATATATATATATATATATACACAATTTGTAAGGCAGGGCCTTACGTCTCCTCAGGAACCCTTGTCACCCAAATATTGAAGCTTGTCCGACTGTTTTTCCCCTCTACTCTCTCTTTCTCGTTACTTAGCCATTTTTCTGAAAATGTCCCAATGCATGTGTTGGCAGACGGTTGGAGTCACGATATAAAAGCACGAGTCACATTTGCGCAAATGATGCCTAGCCACTTTTCAGATTGTGGATTCTCGGATAGGCGGGCTTTATAACCGGGGTCAAATTGTAAATGACTCAAGTGTTTGGTGCTAAATGTATATCACTTAAGTGTTGTGTGCAACATGTATATCAGGGAACAGGAGGCATAAGAAATCGATAGCGTGAAGTCGCAACGAATTGTAGAGTACAGAAGTTCTAGGTGTAAGATGTATATCGTGCACTTATAGATGACGAAAGTTTTGGGTGCAAGATTTATAATAGCGCCAACCCGGGGGTCGGTCGGACTCCCGTGAATTATTGTTGAATACGTATATCATGGAACAGGGGGCATAAAAATTCGATAGCGCTAATTTGCGACCCTGCGGAGATATAATTGGCTAAGTGTTGAAAGGAACTGCGATCGGTCGAGCTCATGATGTGACAATATAGGACCAATCAACGAGTTCGAAAAAAGTCAAGTTCAAGTTTAAATTTATTTATTTAAATTGTATTTATGTTAATGTATCTTAATAGATTATTTGTGGTCGAAATGCAAACCATGTTCCAATATGTGGACGAATTGTAGACCACGGAAGTTTTGGGTGCAAGATGTATATGGCGGAACTGTAGATGGCGCAAGTTTTAAGTGAAAGATCTATAATAGCGCCAACCGTGACCCCACGAAGAGATAATTGGCTAAGTGTTGAAAGGAACTGTGGTCGGTCGGGCTCATGATGTGACAATATAGGACCAATTGACGAGTTTGAAAAAAGTCAGGTTCGTTGCTAAGCAGCTTAGAAGGTAAATTTTGGAAAATGGGGTTGAATTGTAAATGACGGAAGTGTTTGGTGCAAAATGTACATCACGGAAGTATTGTGTGCAATATGTATATCACGGAACAGGAGGGCATAAGAAATCGATAGAAGGTGCGACCCCACGGAGAGATAATTGGCTAAGTGTTGAAAGGAACTGCGGTCGGTTGGGCTCATGATGTGACGATATAAAACCAATTGACGAGTTCGAAAAAAAGTCAGGTTCAAGTTTAAATATATTTATTTAAATTGTATTTATATTAATGTATCTTAATAGATAATTTGTGGTCCAAATGTAAACCATGTTAGAATATGTGGACGAATTGTATACCATAGAAGTTTTGGGTGCAAGATGTATACGATGGAGGTGTAGATGACGCAAGTGTTGGGTGCAAGATCTATAATAGCACCAACCCGGGGGTGGGTCGGGATCCCGTGAATCATTGTTGAATACATTTTTTTGGTTGTTAATGCTAATAAACGAACCTGTACAGTGAGTTGTCACGAGTAGAAGCAAAATATATATGCAATTTTCCAGGTGTGGCCTTACATATCCTCGGGAACCCTTGTCACCCTATTTTGAAGCCCTTCCAACCGTTTTTCCCCTCTACTTTCTCTTTCTTGTTACTTAGCCCTTTTTCTGAAAATGTCCCAATGCACGCGTTGGCAGACGCACCAGTTTAGATTTGTGCTCATTCTTTTATATCGTGACTCCGACCGACCACTAACCATTCGATGCCTAGCGACTTTTCAGATTGTGGATTCCCAGATAGGCGGGCTCTATAACAGGGGTCGAATTGTAAATGACGCAAGTGTTTGGTGCTAAATGTATATCACTTAAGTGTTGTGTGCAACATGTATATCAGGGAACATGGGGCATAAGAAATTGATAGCGTGAAGTCACGACGAATTGTAGAGTACAGAAGTTTTGGGTGCATGATGTATATCGCACACTTGTAGATGACGGAAGTTTTGGGTGCAAGATTTATAAGAGCGCCAACCCGGGGGTCGATCGGACTCCCATAAATTGTTGTTGAATACGTATATCACGGAACAAGGGGCATAAAAATTCAATAACGCTAAGTCGCGACCCCGCTGAGAGATAATTGGCTAAGTGTTGAAAGGAATTGTGGTTGGTCGGGCTCATGATGTGACGATATAGGACCAATCAATTTGTATTTATATTAATGCATCTTAATAGATTATTTGTTGTCGAAATACAAACCATGTTCCAATATGTGGACGAATTGTAGACCATGAAAGTTTTGGGTGCAAGATGTATATGGCGGAATTGTAGATGGCACTAGTTTTAGGTGCAAGATCTATAATAGCGCCAATCGCGACCCCACGGAGAGATACTTGGCTAAGTGTTGAAAGGAACTGCAATCAGTCGGGCTCATGATGTGACGATATAGGACCAATCGATGAGTTTGAAAAAATTCAAGTTCGTTGCCGAGCAGCTTACAAGGTAAATTTTGGAAAATGGGGTCGAATTGTAAATGACAGAAATGTTTGGTGCAAAATGTATATCACGGAAGTGTTGTGTGCACTGTGTTGTCACTAGTGAAAGCAGAATGAATTTGAATTGCACTGAGTTGTCACTAGCGATAACAGAATCAATTTGAATTGAGGATGGCAGGAACACCCTCTTCGTATTACACATTTTTCACTGAAATGTTCTAATATATACAATTTGACAGTCGAAGCCTTACGTCTACTCGGGAACCCTTGCCACCCTATTTTGAAGCCCGTCAGACCGCTTTCCACGGGTATTTTTGTGCCCGCCACCTCGCATTTCTTTCAAAGTATATGCAATAAGTATATAGCTTCTCCAAAAACATGCGGAAAAAATCTTGTGAGCAAATGGGATATCTATCACAGATGTCAATATATTAACCCTTTTTTTTCATCTTCATACTTTCTCTTTTATCACGGAATTGTTGGGTGCAAAATGTATATGACGGAAGTGTTGGGTACAAGATGTATATAATGGAACACACAAGATAAGAATGCTATAGCGCTAAGTTGGGACACCATGGTGAGATATTTGGCCAAGTGTTGAAAGGGACCGTCATCGGTCGGGTTCCTGATGTGAAGATATAGATGGAAATGAGGATTTGGCAGTCTATTAACCGATCAACCCGCAGACAATCCAGGAGCCCGAGAAAGTCAGGTTCAAGTTTAAAGGGATTTTGTTTATGTTTATTTAAAATGTATCCATATTAATGTATCTTTCTAGATTATTTGTGGTCCAAATGTAAACCATGTTTGAATTTGAATGGTGTTTTGGTCTCGAATTTTTTTGCTCAAACCTACAAGGAACAAAGAAAAAAAATATATGCCTTTACAATTTGTATATCGAAAAATATTCTGAAATATAGGAAGCTGCAGTATATGCACAATATAGAACAGGAACATGTACAACAAAATGAGTTAATTTTACGAAGAAATGCAAATTCCAAATAACAACACCAAGCATTGAATACCAGCATAGAACAACCCCAAATATTTATATTTAGATTAACTGGGTCACAAAATACATTTGAGAATATTTCCCAAAAAAAGTTGTCTTCGAATTTGTAAAAAATACTATAGTTCGGTACATATTCTGTGAAATAAAAATGTGTTTTCCAGAATGACTCTGATTGGGACTGTCGTGGACTACAAAGAAAAGATGTACAAGAATGAAGTTTGCAGAAATAAGAAAGTTGACAATGGAAAACATCAAAACCTGGCAAGAAGAAAGAGAAAATTGTCAGATCTGGGTTAAAGATTTGTTAGAATAAGTGGATGAAGACATAAGAATGTAATCAGTATCAACTTACTATGATGGTGTCCCATGCCTTGTCATTTGTTCACTAATTTTATTTTATGGATTTCCTCGGCTTTGACCTTCATTGGTAATCTAGTCGACAACCTTTTTCAACCATTCTTCGATGTAGGTCCTCATGGGCGCCACGTTCATTTCATGCTAGATTTTTATATTGAAGAATTCACTTTCCAAGTCCCTTAGATCAATAGACAAGTTGTGCAATGCTTCTTGAATATTTTTGTTTCTAATTGCATAACTGACTAGCCAAATTTTCACGTCATCTTCACCATATTCAAGATTGCCATAGAAATTTTCAAATGACAGTCTTTTATAGATATGAACTTGATCATCAAATGCTTGCTTGGTTAAAAACAACGAGTTTAATATCAATTTCGGGTCCTGGACTTCATTGGTGCTAGCAGCTAGATCTATCTCAGTTAGCTTCTTGAATAGTTTGTCTCTTTTAGATATGGTCTGGCTACATTCTTGAACGATACTAATCAGGTTCTTTACCTTTTCTTTCCAGCATGCGTTTAGCTAGTTTATTTGGTCCAGGGAAGGGAGATCCTTTTGTCTTCGTCTGAATTCCGTCATACCTGTAACTTTAACACCAAATGGTAAAATTGCACCAAGATAAAAATCTTGCTCGTTCTTGAGATCTGCTTGCAGATACTCATGAAAAGCATGCGCTCTTGTTCCAAAAGAGACCATACTCTTTGACATCTCCCAAGATTTTGTTATTAATTTCATTCTTTTGTTTATATTCTTTTCCACATAGTCTCGGGCCGATGTGAGAAGGCTTGTTGATCCTTTTAACTTTGGCACAAGTGCGGTGGACTCGACCATTGCCAAAGGAGTAGCAAACAGTGGAAGAGGCATTAGAGTTGCCTCCAATTCTTTGATTCACGTCTTTAACATGAGGTTTTCCGTTTCAAGGCCGCTAATAGAGTTGTTTAGATCATCTTCAGTTGCCCAGTGCATCTTGGATATCTGGGAAGGGTGCATGTTGTGTAGGTTGAACTTTGAACGAGATGCCCCTTTCTTATTCTTTACATCTATGTTTTCAATAATCAATTTTTTTGATTCGCTGTCAAAAATAGCGCTCTGGAATGCAAAAGACTCTTCTTCGTCCAATGTATCTATGCCAATTATTTCCATCCCAAGATTGTGAGGAGCAGTGCTCTCTAAGGGATCGTCATCAGGGAAAAAAAATTCAATGTCAATTTCTAGTTCCATATCTTTGAGGGAGAGATCGTAGATATCAATTTCTCCCCTCGGGCCCTCTTGTTCTTGGACTATTGTTTTCTGTTTTTTGCCCAAGGAAAGCTTGTAACAAATTTCAATTTTGTCGGAGGGAGGGTTCTTATCTCCTCCTCCGCCTGAAGAACTGTGTGTGACTTTGTTACTTGGGTAAGTCGTTGGAGTACTCCTACGAGATGTTGTGGTCTTGGTTGTGGCGGTCAGGGATTGGGCACTTTTTTCACCCGAGTCTTTTTGGTTCTACCTATGTGAATCATTGGTACCGGTACGAGGCCATTCAGGATAGTGTAAGTGGAAGCACTGTTGAAGTGGTTCCTAACCATGAAATCCCATACTTTCCAAGGCATAGAGATGAATTGTCCTTTCCATTTTTCATATATGTGACATGGAAGGAAGCAAGGATTTTGTTTAGACCCGAAAATCCTTATAACATTATAGTTCTCCATTTCTTCTATTGTTCCCTTCCTACCCTGGAAGATTGTTGGCTGGCCAGAAAACTGGGGAAAATACTTTCCAAATATCAATGCTTTAAAAACTGAAACAAAATAATTAAAGACCTTATAAAATTGTTGGCAAGCGTCGTGTCTCCATAATTTCTGGCACGAGAATGTTACTGGGTCAAATTCAGAGTTCAACTTCCTACACATAAATAGTCCAGGAAATGGATAGCAATTCGACACGATGAAAATTAAATAAGATGGCATAAAGAATTTCTTCTGCCTCTTGTATTGCAATAACTGGGAAGAGATTTGAATGGAAATCAACTTGCGGCAGTGGAAGATGATTTGTTGCTTGACCGTAAAATATAAAATATACAGAATCATCTGAGAGATGTCAGTTTCACTTTCTTGTCTCCTTGTCCTCGTGAAAAGCCATGCAATTTGCCGAAAAAGGTTTTTACATGCACTAACTTGTAATATGGCCATGTCCTAGGGAGTGGGCGTTGGGTCCTGTAATAACTTTGGCAAGAGGTCTAATTCATTGACATGCTTCTTTAAGAACTGTTTGCAATTCTTGCCCTTGAAAGTAGGCGTTGGGTCAAGAAGTGTTAACATCTTTCGAAATACTTTAGGTGATAGGGAGATTTGGAAATGGTCACCCATCTGGACAATCCGTTGGTTCGGAATATAGTTCTCAGCGCAGCACGTGACCAAGTTCTTAAAGTAAAAAAAAAATCAGGGATGCAATGTGTCGTTGCAATTTCAGATGTCAAGATAACTTTCACCTAGGAAAAAGTGGACGAGCAGTAGCCATAAGCTATGGAACACTAAAAGCGTTGGTCCTCGTGCCTGAAAATATTTATCTTCACAGACATGTTGTCAAGCTGCAGCCATAAGGTGATGAAAACCTTCTTTTGCTCCTCATTGTATTTTAAATGGACACTGCAACATCATAATATAATCTCCAGTAAATCTTGGTTCAATGTGTTTTAATGGAAGATGTCCTCGACCTTTTCTCCTTTTAATGCCACTCTTTTCAAAGCTAATAAAAGCGTCATCAATTTGCATTGGGAAAGTGTGTGAAGATGGTAGGGAAATTGAGAAACTATTGAAAAGCGGGGAAAACATTGATAGCTGTGTAATATACTTGGTTCTTGACAAAAGCAGGTTCAAGTCAGAAGATAATTTGTTTATATTTACTTAAACAATTTTCATATTATTTTATTTTATTCTGTTCTCTGTGGCCCAAATGCAAACTATGTTCAAATTGGAATGGTGGAGCAACATTTTCATATGCAAGCAGAGCCTCAAAGATGCAAACCTGTAAGGTACAAAAATTATGTGCACAATACTAAAGAGCAACATCATGTGAACACCTTTGTACATGACAGCGAGCCAACACAATATTGAATTCTTGCTACGATGACGTCTTAAAAAAGCCAAAACTATCATCATTTTTTTGCGAATTCAAGATTGACAGAGGAAACTAATCAGATTCCATAATATTCTCCCATAAATTCATTTTAATGGGAGATTACCTCGAGCTTTCTGCTTATTAATGCCAATCTCTTCGAACATCTGTGGTGAGATGTCACCAGTAAAATCATAATTAATGTGTATTGGGAAGGGGCGAACGTGGCGGGCATGGAGGAGAATTAAAGATGCTTTGGTACTTTTTTGAACCTGGAAGTTCGTGGTGGAATTGTAGATCACCCAAATTTTGGATGGAATATGTATACTCGGAACACGAGGAATGAGAGTTCGATAACGCTTACCCAGGAACCCACGGCCATAAAATTGGTTAAGGAAACGAAAGCTCTTGATCGGACTTGTGATGTCAAGATATAGATGGATATACAATTTGTGAGTTCGATAAAGAGTGAGGCTTGCAAGTTCGAGAAGTCTGGGGTCGAATTGTAGATAACTGGAGTTTTGGATGTAGGATGTATATCCGAACACGGGGCATGGGAGTTTGATAATGCATTGGGGGGGGGGACCCGCGGCCATAAAATTGGCCTACTGTTGAAACGAACTGGGAAAAATATCAACAAATGCTTTGAAATATCAACAGATGCTGGGAAAAATAAGTCGCAAGCTTCAAGTCCAGGGTCGAATTGTAGATCACCAAAGTTTCAAGCGCAAGATGTATACCACGCACACGGGGCATGAGAGTTCGATGGCGCCTACGCAGCAACCTGCAGCCATAAAATTCGTGAACTATCAAAACAAACGACAGTCGGTCGGACTCGTGATGTAAAGATATAGATGGACATGGAATGTGCCACTCTGCCATCTTGGGAACCCACAAACATAGACATGGGACTAAGTATAGAATTAGAAATGGATAATAGAGGGGAAGAAAAAAAGGGAGAACGACTAAGTATAGAAGAGGAAAAAGAAAGGGAGGTAAGAAATGTATGGGAAAAGTATCAACAGATGCTTTGAAATATCAAGAGATACTGAGAAAAACAAGTCGCAAGCTTAGAGTCCAGGGTTGAATTGTAGATCACCAAAGTTTCGGGCACAAGATGTATACTACGCACACGGGGCATGGGAGTTCAATGGTGCCTATGCAGGAACCTACGGCCATAAAATTTGCGAACTATGAAAACGAACGACGACCGATCGGACTCGTGATGTAAAGATATAGATGGACATGGAATCTGCGACTCCAACATCTTGGGAACCTGCGAGCATAGACATGGGACTAAGTATAGAATCAGAAATTGGTAATAGAGGGGAAGAAAAAAATGGAGAACGGCTAAGTATGGAAGAAGAAAAAGAAAGGGAGGTAAGAACTGTATGCCTCCCAGTACGGAGAATACAATCGACATGAAAGCAAACTGTTACGTAGGAACACATGAAAAGAAAAGATGGAGTACAAAATTATTTATTTCAATATAACAACACAGAAAATATAATTGACACGAAGACAAGTTAATGTACAGGAAGATATGGAGTATCCAAGGAGGAAAAAAAAACAGAG
>JASDQU010738456.1:38734-66895 GCA_032191745.1 Picea mariana | reverse complement strand
ACTTGATGAAGTCATAAAAGAGAATTTTGACAGGAAATCCATTCAGAATAAGGACTGTTGTTAAGGATTTCCAAATGTTGAGGCAAGGATAAGAACTTTGAAATGAATATCCATTCATTGTTCCAATGGAGTCTGATTCTCCACCTACTTAACTGAGTATGTGAAAACAATTTCAATTTCCTTGTCCTCAGTAATATCAACAGTAAAGAAAGTGGATTAGTACAAACAGTAAATTTATGACACGATCATTTTAGTACAGGATTTCAAAAAGAAAAATTTGTATAGTAAAGAGGATCTGCGTTTCCTCTCCAAATCCTCCTTTGTCAAAAACTTCCTGCAAAGAAGTTCAGGAATTTTGTCTTCATGGAAATGAAGCTTATGAACTAGCACAAAGGGAAACAACTGTAAGTACTAACTTAGCACATGAACCTTAGGTAATGCTGAAAATTTGAAACAGAAAATCACACAAAATCCTTTTTAGGGTCAAGGTGCTCTGAGCATCTTAAATGAGGGACTTTAGGTTATCTGTCTGATAATTAGGACAGAGATTATGCTCATCATACAAAAGTTTTCAGGTTCACCGAGAACTGTTCAGAATTGAAAAACAAACACTTTTTAAAGGGGAGGAAAATCTCCTACCAACATTGACAAAACCTTGAGAGTGCCAAACAATTACTCAAGAGTTGAGACACAATATTGTGCTCTTGAGAATGTAAACCATGAGGGTTCCCATTGAGTTACCAAGTCTATTAAGTCATGCACTTATACATCTTTGCAATTTAGGAAAGTCATTTAAATGGATTCTAAAAACTTTGATAAGAAGGAATTCAATCCATTTTGCCAAAAACTTGAATAAGTTCAGGAATGCCAATGTCAGATTGAATCAAGTTCTTTATGTTTGGATTGCTTGGATGATACCTTTCAAGTTTACTTCGATGGACATTGTAACCAACTTCAATGTGGATGCATTAATTGCTCTAGGAAATGAATGTGACTGAATACATTCCATCCTTCAAACTAGATCTACAGTTCACTATGAATTCAAGAGGCTTGCTTCTTTCAAACGAAAGATGTCGTACTTTGAGTTTCCTCATCAACCTAGATCTGCAAATCACTTAAAAGATTGCAATGATAAATTTGACACATTTTAACTTAAGTAGCTAAACTCTCTCTTACAGACATTATTGAAGCACCGGTAGCTACTTCTATTTAAGTTAAAACAGAGCAAAGCTACTTTCAGTTTTATTGAAATTGAGTAGCTTGCACCAAAACTTTAGTCCTATGTTTTGATGTCTTTTGTCAACAAAGACTAGGCCCTGTTTATCTCCTTGTCTAAGTGAAGGAATCATATTTTAAACAGGGTAAGACAATCTTACTGCTGATCTAAAAACAAACCCTAACAACAATGGATCTACGTAGGCTCAAGTCTGCAATCCTTGAGTTCTTTTCACGCCCTAAGCTCTGATACCATGTTAGCAATAAAGAAAAATAACAGAAAATATACTTTTCAAAAACTGTTAGCTAGATCAGCAAGTAAACAATAGATCTAAATAAAATTTCTGGTCAGAGGTACAAGAGAAATACAGTAGGTCTGAAAACAACACTTAGATCTAATGCAATAAAGTATTTATGAGCATGCAAACTAATAGATCTGAACCAAATAGTTATTCCTGAGTATGCAAGCTAGTAGATCTGATTATAACAGTCATAGATCTAGATTATTAAATATTTCTGAGCATAACAATTAGTAGATCTGAACCAAACAATTATTCCTGAGTATGCAAGCTAGTAGATCTGAGTACAACAGTCATAGGTCTAGAACATTAAATATTTCTGAGCATACCAATTAGTAGATCTGAGTTTAAACAAATAAATCAAACTGATAATAAAGAAACTGAACTTTACCTCTGAACTTTACCTCTTGTGCAATGAAGGAATAGCTAGGCGCACAAGTGAGATGTATCCCTCTGAATTATGCTCAGATATAGTTTTGGGCTCATGGATCAACCACTAAGGGTTAGATCTCTGTCAAAGAGAATATGAGAATGTTTTGCCACAATAGAAAAACCCCAAAGAAAAAGACAAGAACCCAAACTGATATCATGATCAATAAACCCTTGTCTCAGTCATACACAGAGGGATCAGCCAGTTGAAGAAGGTGCAACAACAATGATTAGAAGGCTGAAAGGACAGCCACAACCCACACTAATTCCAAATTTGTACTGAGGTAGACGGCAACCTTTAGTAGGAGACCAGCAGATATGTCATTCAGATTTTACACAGAGAAAAGGAGGACTGGCTGCAAGAATTGGACAGAACTGTTGAGTGAAGGGGTGGCGGCAGCTTGGAAGAGAGTAGAACATTGTGATAGGGTGGACGACTTCAAGTAATAAGCAGATCTATGTAGTGAGGGGTGGTCGGCAGTAGTAATCAACTCAGCAAGGGCACAAACAACAACCTAGCACTTAGAATCACCCTCTAGCACAAAGATAGGTGGGCCGAACTGAACAGTCAAGGAAGCCGCAACACTTAGGCATAAAAACTCAGAGCTATCTGCCACTTAGATGAGGAGAGAGTGAGTGAGTGTAATGGAATAGTGAGGGAAGGGTTTTATTTATAGTTTTAGGCTAGAGCTTAGGTTAATAAAATAATAATTAATATAATGACATATTATTTAATATAAATATTAAATTAATATGTCACTTTAAATATTAATTAATATTTCTAATTTAAACATACTAAGCCCTAAAACAAAAATACAAACCCCACTCATACCCAAACTCAAAAACCAAAGGGTGAAGATCAATCAAAGGGTTTTCTTAGTGGCAAAACTTTGTCCATATGAATCTCAAGGTGACCAATAACTTTATCATCACTGCATAAGGGGATACATCACACAATGTGGTCATGCCCATCTTCATAGTCTTTCCTAAGTCCTATAGACCATCCTGGGAGAGAGGAAGAGGATCACACATCAACACATCTTGGTATTACACCAAGATCTACCTGGTCAAAAACCAGGTTGCCCCAGAGCATATCTGGGGTCTTATCCACCAAGGTACAAGACCAAGGATCAACCCATGCTTTAGGCATGGGTTCCCTGGAACACATCCAAGGGCCCTAGACACTTCTAGGGACTTATATCAACCACCAAGGAACACATCCAAGGATCAATCCAAGCTCAAGGCAAGGATTCCCTGGAACGCATCCAAGGGCCCTAGAATACATCTAGGATCTTTACTGTTTGGTCCCAGACCAAGAACCCTAGTCATCTACTGGGGGCCCACACAAGGGTCTTTCTGCTTGGTTTTAGACCAAGAACCCCAGTGAACTACTGGGGGCCCTCACAAGGGTCTTTTGCCATGGCTCTAACCGCTTGGTCCCAGACCAAGAACCCCAGGAGTGTACTGGGGGCCCTAGTCCACAACTAGGGTCTTATGCCATCCTCCAGGAGAATGGCTCTTGCAGCTGTATTAAATTCAACAGGAGGCTAAGGTAAAATTATCTTTCCACCAAATTTGTTGAGAAGTGAAAACTTTTTGAGAAAAGAACCTTACTTTTGGGCGATTTTGAAAATTTGAGGGGAAAAAATGTTTGAATATTTTCAAGAGGAACTCTCTGGGTATTTCCTTGAGGGGGAAAGAATTTTTTTAACTCAAATATCGAAAAGCGTCTTCTTTCAAATGGGTCTTCACACTTTGTGCGCCCTGGCCAAACATTATGCAATCTTTTGCCCACCATATTGAATTCTACAAAGTATCTTATTTTCTCCACTGTGAATGATCTTTATAATGAAAAATCATTGCCTTTCCATAGATGTCGTGTCAAGAAAAAATTGCTCAAAAAATCTGGGAAAAGAAGGTTGCTTTTATGCATGGCACCATTGTCAAACTTAATGGGCAGGTTTCACTATCACAAGACTCTAATACTCAACTTCATAATGAAGTTGCTTCTTTGAAAATTATTAATGTCAATTAGCAAAACTCGATTGCTTAGTTTCATGTTGGTGGGGAGAGAGGAAAAAGTCCATCCAGAATTTGTGTAACATCAATATGAATTGTGTCAAAGAAGTGAATTAAGAGGTACTAAAGATCATGTGCACTTATTTTGATAGAGATTTTAGTCTTGTTGTTAACCTTCCAAAGAAGCATCATGAATAAGTTGATGACTAGTTTGCATATTAACGAGAAGGAAGAAAACTTGGAACTTGTCTATCAAAAATCCATAAATGAATTAGAGAAAGAAGAGGTACTTGACACCTTGACAAAGGATACTAAGGTTTCTTTTGATTCATTTTCTCATGCCCTATTGGCTATCCATGGGTCATTTTCCCTTGACATTGAGCAATGCAATAGGGGGATTGTTTCCAAGTTGCTTCGTCAAATGGGATATACAAGTGGTGGACTTGGTAAACATGGAAAATATATTGTTACTTTTATTGAGCCTAAAATGAGACTAGTGAAAGAAAGCCTTGGATCTATGAGGCTTCATTGCTAGATGCAAGGCTCCCCGATCCCTGTGCAATGATTATTTTGCAAGGACCAAATCTTGCACCATCTGCTGATCATTTAGTGATGATATGTCGAAGCTTGAATTTATTACTTCATACAATATTTCTTCTACTATTGAGTCATAGGAATCACACCCTACACCTTGTGTTCAACCAACACCGAATTATTTTCCATCCACATCTCAACAATATTGGCACCCTAATCACTACAATGGGAGGCATTGTCGCTCTCCATTTAGGTATCAAATTCCTATCGAGATGCAAGCAATCCTTCTTATTGATCTTTAAAGAAAAGCCATAAAAGGCAAAATCTTGGATCAATACCAAGTAGTGGCACCTATTGTGGTTGGATTAACAATTGGTCATGGCGAATTTGAGCACTTGCTTGAGGATTTCATTTCAACTTGTGTCATTGACCGCACAACAATACAATCCTCATTGTTCTCATTGATTGGTTGATTGTCACAACAGTCTCCATTGGACAGTTTTTTTTATGGCGTCCTTTCTTTGTTGTTTTTCTTTGGCATGGGTGCACTTTATGATGGGAAGAACATCTTGTTGCATGTGGTATGGGGAGCACTTGTTGACTTATTGACCATCATGTACACATGGCCATGAGCTTCTTTTCCATCTCCTATGTTAGTTTTGGACACTATTCTTTGACGAAGTTGTGGGATTTGAGTTCACTACTCTAACTATTCATGCATTTTCTCCTCAACTTGCATTTGCTTCACTGTTTTTTGAGGAAGTTCATGTGGAGGTGTTTTGGAGGCTATAATTCAAGAGCAAGACTCACTATTTAAATTCGTGTTAGCTTCATTGTTTTTCAAGAGGAATATGTGAAGGTGTTTTGGAGCCTACAATGATGCAAATGGACTCCCCATTGAGAGCTTGTTTGCACCTTGTCATGCTCAAGTTATTTTTGTCGATGTTGGTGACCATTGTATTCCATACCAATTAAACATTATGCAAGATTATTGTAATGTTTAATTGGCCAAACATTTTTTACCATCTTTCCCAAGTGATTATTAAGGGAGGATGTTGGGATGTAACCTTTACTTGGTCAAATACATATGTATTGCACCCTTGCCTTCTTTATCCCCAAGTCAAGCTTAAGAGGGGATGTTCGTGTAATGGTGGTTAAACTTGACTTTATGGTCCTTAAAGTCATTTATGAATCACTCTTAATGGGTGGTTATCGCCCACATTGGTAGTTCATGTGTTGACTTAGTGATAATTCATGTCATTGATTGCACACCATCACTAATTCATTAATTAGCCTATAATGGTTGTTAGGGTTAAGGCTAGTAAATCTAGCCCTGGCACCTATAAAATGCGGTTTTCACCACAATTGTAGACACACCATGAAATCGTGTAATGAAAGCCATTGTTCAGAGTGGAGTTTTCTACTCCCAAGGGTTTCTCCACTATACATCCAGTGTTGTATCATTTATGTGTGATGTATTTTTAATTGTGTTGAGCTCTTAGCCCCCCTATCTTCAACAATCTAAACACAAGAAGGAAAACTAGAAGGCTTGTGGAATTTAAGATCTCTACTAGACACATTTAAGTTTATTATGACATTAGTTATAAGGAAAGTGCTCATGAAAAATGTCAAGAATACATGGGTAATTATTGAATGGTTTATTTCAATTTAAAGATAAGTATTGTCAATGGGATCGTGACTCAACGGTGAAGACAGTGGCATGTCAAGCCATCTACCAAGTTTCAATTTCGCCAAAGATACGAACTAGCAATTGTGGTCAAGTGCAAGTCCTAAGTTCTTTCCACAAAAGAGTAAACCCTTGTCGCAGCAACTTAGGCAAACCATCCACCAAGTTTCAAGTTCTTTTCACAAAAGAGTAAACCCTTGTCTCAGCAACTTGGGCAAACGGAAGTGCTTGTATTCTCAATAGTTTGCCCCTCAAGGTTCATTTTTCCTGCGTAAGCAACCCCCTTGTGGCTCCCAACCTCTTCAAGTCAGTTGGAATGCTTCTACTGAGTTTAAAGGGAGCACGTTGATAAAAAAGATAAGTATCATTTTTAATCTGTGGTATACTCTTCCTGTTTTGAAGGAATGAATTATGATGTTGTATTCAGCATTTAAATGCTATCTTGCACGAGTTAAATGGTCCGGCGTTTGCTTGTTTTAGAATGCATTTAACTGAAAACTAAATGATTGTACATTTGGTTACAATCTTCTTTTGAGTTGTTTCATAAGGCCATTGAATGAAAATTTCTCTGAGCACAATAAGGATTGAAGCGAATTTAGACTAGCCACACTGAGTAAAACATTGAGTGTGGCAGAATGCTATACCCAAGCCAGGAGAGAACATAAATACCTAATAAGCATGGAGTTACATTTGAGCCCTAATCTTTGAGCCTCAAAGAAAGAAAAAAGTTACATTTGCACTAAAACCATGGAGTTAAAACAGTTCCGACTCTGAATGCACATAGGCAGATGCATCCAGACTACGGATAAGTCATATTTCAAGCCTTACGAACATGCGTTCAGTTCTCGAATCATGAAATTTTCATGAGCAGCAATCTTAAGATTGCAATGCAAGGCGCGCCCTACTTTCACTGAGTTCCTTAAACAAAAACAGAGAAATTGTTTAAATTACCGTTTTCATGCGGGTTTTTATCTCTGATTTGTGGGATTTGTTGTAAATGCGTCTCTTCTCGGCCTGGCGAGCTCTTTTYGCAGCAGAGTCAGGTTTTTTGCTCGCTGCCACCACGAAAGCAACAGGCCTTCTCGAGGGCACGGCAAGGGGTCGAACAGAAGCACCTGAAACATAATTTCTCACAAATTCACGATCCCCCCAYACCGGGAAAGCTGTGAAGAAAGTGAAAAAGAAGCCAAATGCATGGAACATCTTATCTCTGCAGCTCATGGTGACACAAAGCTGTGCAGGAGAGGATGGAAATAATACTAGAATTGTTATATCATCCTGGATCCGAAACTAAAGATAAAGAGTGAACCAATTGAAGGGGAAACATGTTTACCTGAGAATAACGCAGATCCCGAAAAACTGCTTGAGAATTTGAGTGAGCGAACTGCATTGGTGGACTTTAACCCGGTGGGCAATATATGTGGTCGATCTATGGAATGAGAGAATGCCAAACAATTGAGAGAAGAACACACAGCCATTTCTATGGTCTCCTTATCTGCACCGCCGTTTGTTTGTGTGTATCCGGATTCCTGTTTATTTCATTTTATCTACATAAATTATTATACACCGTTTTTTTGAAATGTTCCCCGCTGAATTAATTGACACATTTCTGTTCTGGAAGGAACTCCTGCAACGTCAAGACATTTATTGATCACTCGACGTGTTCAATCTTAAGCCAGTAATCTTGGTAACTCTAAAAAAATGGAACATGTCACCTTAGACTTCATTTGGGAAATTTTTTTTTTTTTTTAATAAAATTTATTATAACTTATGTTGTGAATAGACATTACAAATTACAAGGTAACCCAACCTAGATAATATCTGTCAAGAAAACTGCTCACCAAGATAAAAGAGAAGTTAGATTAAGCTGGTCAGTGTTAAAACTATCTCATCATGTGAATTTTAATTAAGCTATATGAATAGGATCATGTCAACTTTAAGAAATCTGGTCATTGTTAAAACTATATCATCATGTGAATTTTAATTAAGCTATATGAATAGGATCATGTCAACTTTAATTAAGCTATATGAGTTTGACAATGCTATCACTTAAAAAAATGCAATTATATTATCATTATCATGTTTGACATTTGGTAAGGGTAGAACTTTATGTTCTCACTAAGCATCATCAAATTATTTTAAGTGTCTAAGTTTTGTTTACATATCATGATGTCGCTACATGTATCAACAAAAGTTTGGTTACTAATCTTGTACTTTGAAATAATAACAATAACAACAACAATAATAATAATATGTTTCTTTCCAAATATTAATAATAACAATAACAACAACAACAATAATAACAAGTGTTGTGTGGCAGTGTAGTCCCTGCCAAGCAACTTACAAAGTAAATTTTGGAAAATGAGGTCGAATTGTAAATGACAGAAGTGTTTGGTGCAAAATGTATATCACGAAAGTGTTGTGTGCAACATGTATATCACGGAACAGGAGGGCATAAGAAGTCGATAGAAGACCGCGGAGAGATAATTGGCTAAGTGTTGAAAGGAACTGCGGGCGGTCGGGCTCATGATGTGACAATATAGGACCAATCGACGAGTTCGAAAAAAGTCAGGTTCAAGTTTAAATATATTTATTTAAATTGTATTTATATTAATGTATCTTAATAGATAATTTGTGGTCCAAATGTAAACCATGTTCAAATATGTGGACGAATTGTATACCACGGAAGTTTTGGGTGTAAGATGTATACGGTGGAAGTGTAGATGACGCAAGTTTTAGGTGCAAGATCTATAATAGCACCAACCCGGGGGGTAAATCGTTGTTGATTGTATTTATATTAATGTATCTTAATAGATCATTTGTGGTCATGTATCTTAATAGATAATTTGTGATCCAAATGTAAACCATGTTCGAATATGTGGATGAATTGTATAGCACGGAAGTTTTGGGTGCAAGATGTATACGGCAGAAGTGTAGATGACACAAGTTTTGGGTGCAAGATCTATAATAGCACCAACCCGGGGGGTAAATCGTTGTTGAATACGTTTACTATGCACTGAGTTGTCATGAGTAGAAGCAATATATATATATACAATTTGTAAGGCGGGGCCTTACGTCTCCTCAGGAACCCTTGTCACCCTATTTTGAAGCTTGTCCGACCGTTTTTCCCTCTACTCTCTCTTTCTCGTTACTTGGCCCTTTTTCCGAAAATGTCCCAATGCACGCGTTGGCGGACGGTCGGAGTCACGATATAAAAGCACGAGTCACATTTGCGCAAATGATCCCTAGCCACTTTTCAGATTGCGGATTCTCGGATAGACGGGCTCTATAACCGGGGTCAAATTGTAAATGACGCAAGTGTTTGGTGCTAAATGTATATCACTTAAGTGTTGTGTGCAACATGTATATCAAGGAACAGGGGGCATAAGAAATCGATAGCGTGAAGTCGCGACGAATTGTAGAGTACAAAAGTTCTAGGTGCAAGATGTATATCGTGCACTTGTAGATGACGAAAGTTTTGGGTGCAAGATTTATAATAGCGCCAACCCGGGGGTCGGTTGGACTCCCGTGAATTGTTGTTGAATACGTATATCATGGAACAAGGGGCATAAAAATTCGATAGCGCTAAGTCGTGACCCCGTGGAGAGATAATTGGCTAAGTGTTGAAAGGAACTGCGGTCGGTCGGGCTCATGATGTGACGATATAGGACCAATCAACGAGTTCGAAAAAAGTCAGCTTCAAGTTTAAATTTATTTATTTAAATTGTATTTATATTAATGTATCTTAATAGATTATTTGTGGTCGAAATGAAAACCATGTTCCAATATGTGGACCAATTGTGAACCACGAAAGTTTTGGGTGCAAGATGTATATGGCGGAACTGTAGATGACGTAAGTTTTAGGTGTAAGATCTATAATAGCGCCAACCGCGACCCCGCGGAGAGATAATTGGCTAAGTGTTGAAAGGAACTACAGTTGGTCGAGCTCATGATGTGACGATATAGGACCAATCGAAGAGTTTGAAAAAAGTCAGGTTCGCTACCAAGCAGCTTAGAAGGTAAATTTTGGAAAATGGGGTCCAATTGTAAATGACAGAAGTGTTTGGTGCAAAATGTACATCATGGAAGTATTGTGTGCAATATGTATATCACGGAACAGGAGGGCATAAGAAATCGATAGAAGGCGCTACCCCGCAGAGAGATAATGGGCTAAGTGTTGAAAGGAACTGCGGTCGGTCAGGCTCATGATGTGACGATATAGGACCAATTGACGAGTTCAAAAAAAAGTCAGGTTCAAGTTTAAATATATTTATTTAAATTGTATTTATATTAATGTATCTTAATAGATAATTTGTGGTCCAAATGTAAACCATGCTCGAATATGTGGATGAATTGTATACCACGGAAGTTTTGGGTGCAAGATGTATACGGCGGAGGTGTAGATGATGCAAGTGTTGGGTGCAAGATCTATAATAGCGCCAACCCGGGGGTGGGTCGGGCTCTCGTGAATCGTTGTTGAATACATTTTTTTGGTTGTTAATGCCAATAAATGAACCTGTGCAGTGAGTTGTCACGAGTAGAAGCAGAATATATATACAATTTTCCAGGCATGGCCTTACATCTCCTCGGGAACCCTTGTCACCCTATTTTGAAGCTCGTCCGACCGGTTTTCCCCTCTACTCCCTCTTTCTCGTTACTTAGCCCTTTTTACGAAAATGTCCCAATGCACGTGTTGGCAGACGCACCGGTTCAGATTTGTGCTCGTGCTTTTATATCGTGACTCCAATCGACCGCTAACCATTCGATGCCTAGCCACTTTTCAGATTGTGGATTCCCAGACAGACGGGCTTTATAACCGAGGTCGAATTGTAAATGACCCAAGTGTTTGGTGCTAAATGTATATCACTTAAGTGTTGTGTGCAGCATGTATATCAGAGAACATGGGGCATAAGAAATTGATAGCGTGAAGTCGCGACGAATTGTAAAGTACGAAAGTTCTGGGTGCAAGATGTATATCGCACACTTAAGTTTTGGGTGCAAGATTTATAATAGCACCAACCCGAGGGTCAGTCAGACTCCCGTAAATTGTTGCTAAATACGTATATCACAGAACAAGGGGCATAAAAATTCGATAACGCTAAGTCGCAACCCCGTGGAGAGATAATTGGCTAAGTGTTGAAAGGAACTGTGGTTGGTTGGGCTCATGATGTGACGATATAGGACCAATCAATTTGTATTTATATTAATTTATCTTGATAGATTATTTGTTGTCGAAATGCAAACCATGTTCCAATATGTGGATGAATTGTAGACCACGGAAATTTTGGGTGCAAGATGTATATGGCAGAACTGTAGATGGCGCCAGTTTTAGGTGCAAGATCTATAATAGCGCCAACCGCGACCCCGCGGAGAGATAATTGGCTAAGTGTTGAAAGGAACTACAGTCAGTCGAGCTCATGATGTGACGATATAGGACCAATCGACGAGTTCGAAAAAAGTTAGGTTCGCTGCCAAGCAGCTTACAAGGTAAATTTTGGAAAATGGGGTCGAATTGTAAATGAAAGAAATGTTTGGTGCAAAATGTATATCACAGAAGTGTTGTGTGCACTGTGTTGTCGCTAGTGAAAGCAGAATGAATTTGAATTTCACTAAGTTGTCACTAGCGATAGCAGAATAAATTTGAATTGAGGATGGCAGGAACACCCTCTTCGTGTTACAGATTTTGCACTGAAATGTTCCGATATATACAATTTGACAGTCGAGGCCTTACGTCTACTCGGGAACCCTTGCCACCCTATTTTGAAGCCCATCGGACTGCTTTCCATGGGTATTTTTGTGCCCGCCACCTCACATTTCTTTCAAAGTATATGCAATAAGTATATAACTTCTCCAAAAACATGCAGAAAAAATCTTGTGAGCAAATGGGATATCTATCACAGATGTCAATATATTAACCCTTATTTTTCGTCTTCTATACTTTGTCTTTATCACGAAATTGTTGGGTGCAAAATGTATATGACGGAAGTGTTGGGTACAAGATGTATATAACGAAACACACAAGATAAGAATGCGATAGCGCTAAGTTGGGACACCATGGTGAGATATTTGGCCAAGTGTTGAAAGGGACCGTCATCGGTCGAGTTCATGATGTGAAGATATAGATGGAAATGAGGATTTGACAGTCCGTTAACCAATCAACCCGCAGACAATCCAGGAGCCCAAGAAAGTCAGGTTCAAGTTTAAAGGGATTTTGTTTATGTTTATTTAAAATGTATCTATATTAATGTATCTTTCTAGATTATTTGTGGTCCAAATGTAAACCATGTTCGAATTTGAATGGTGTTTTGGTCTCGAATTTTTTTGCTCAAACCTACAAGGAATAGAGAAAAAAAATATATGACTTTACAATTTGTATATCGAAAAATATTCTAAAATATAGGAAGTTGCAGTATATGCACAATATAGAACATGAACATGTACAACAAAATGAGTTAATTTTACGAAGAAATACAAATTCCAAATAACAACACCAAGCATTGAATACCAGTATAGAGCAACCCCAAATATTTATATTTAGATTAACTGGGTCACAAAATGCATTTGAGAATATTTCCCAAAAAAAGTTGTCTTCGAATTTGTAAAAAACACTATAGTTCAGTACATATTCTGTGAAATAAAACCGCGTTTTCCAGAATGACTCTGATTGAGACTGTCGCGGACTACAAAGCAAAGATGTACAAGAATGAAGTTTGTATAAATAAGAAATTCAACGATGGAAAACATCAAAACCTGGCAAGAAGAAAGATAAAATTGTCAGATCTGGGTTAAAGATTTGTTAGAATAAGTGGATGAAGACATAAGGATGTAATCAGTATCAACTTACTATGATGGTGTCCCATGCCTTGTCATTTGTTCATTGATTTTCTTTTATGGCTTTCCTCGGCTTTGACCT
Organism: Picea mariana; assembly: GCA_032191745.1. NCBI lineage: Eukaryota > Viridiplantae > Streptophyta > Pinopsida > Pinales > Pinaceae > Picea > Picea mariana. Next base: position 53,799 of record JASDQU010738456.1, on the reverse strand, counting down.
TCATTGGTAATCTGGTCGACAACCTTTTTCAACCATTCTTCAATGTAGGTCCTCATGGGCGCCACGTTCATTTCATGTTGGATTTTTATATTGAAGAATTCACTTTCAAAGTCCCTTAGATCAATAGACAAGTTGTGCAATGCTTTTTGAATATTTTTGTTTCTAATTGCATAACCGACTAGCCAAATTTTCACGTCATCTTCACCATATTCAAGAATGCCATAGAAATTTTCAAATGACATTCTTTTATAGATATGAACTTGATCATCAAATGCTTGCTTGGTTAAAAACAACAAGTTTAATATCAATTTCGGGTCCTAGACTTCATTGGTGATGGCAGCTAGATCTATCTCAGTTAGCTTCTTGAATAGTTTGTCTCTTTTAGATATGGTCTGGCAACATTCTTGAATGATACCAATCAGGTTCTTTACCTTTTCTTTCCAGCATGCGTTTAGCTGGTCTATTCGGTCCAGGGAAGGGAGATCCTCTTGTCTTCATCTGAATTCCATCATATCGGTAACTTTAACACCAAATGGTAAAACTACACCAAGATAAAAATCTTGCTCGTTCTTGAGATCTGCTTGCAGATACTCATGAAAAGCATGCGCTCTTGTTCCAAAAGAGACCATACTCTTTGACATCTCCCAAGATTTTGTTATTAATTTTATTCTTTTGTTTATATTCTTTTCCACATAGTCTCGGGTCGATGTGAGAAGGCTTGTTGATCCTTTTAACTTTGGCACAAATGCGGTGGACCCGACCATTTCCAAAGGAGTAGCAAACAGTGGAAGAGGCATTAGAGTTGCCTCCAATTCTTTGATCCGCGTCTTTAACATGAGGTTTTCTGTTTCAAGGCCGCTAATAGAGTTGTCTAGAGCATCTCTAGTTGCCCAATGCATCTTGGATATCTGGGAAGGGCGCATGTTGCGTAGGTTGAACTATGAACGAGATGTCCCTTTCTTATTCTTTACATCTATGTTTTCAATAATCAATTTTTTTGATTCGCTGTCAAAAACAACACTCTGGAATGCAAAAGACTCTTCTTCGTCCAATGTATCTATGCCAATTATTTCCATCCCAGGATTGTAAGGAGCAATGCTCTCTAAGGGATCGTTGTCAGGGAAAAAGTTTCACTGTCAATTTCTAGTTCCATATCTTTGAGGGAGAGATCATAGATATCAATTTCTCCCCTCGGGCCCTCTTGTTCTTGGACTATTGTTTTCTGCTTTTTGCCTGCGGAAAGCTTGTAACAAATTTCAATTTTGCCAGAGGGAGGGTTCTTATCTCCTCCTTCGCCTGAAGAACTATCTGTGACTTTGTTACTTGGGTAAGCCGTTGGAGTACTGCTACGAGATGTTGTGGTTTTGGCTGTGGCGGTCAGGGATTGGGCACTTTTTTCACCCGGGTCTTTTTAGTTCTGCCTGTGTGAATCACTGGTATTGGTACGGAGTCCATTTGGGATAGTGTAAGTGGAAGAACTGTTGAAGTGGTTCCTGACCATGAAATCCCGGACTTTCCAAGGCATAGAGATGAATTGTCCTTTTCATTTTTCATATATGTGACATGGAAGGAAGCAAGGATTTTGTTTAGACCCGAAAATCCTTATAACATTATAGTTCTCCATTTCTTCTATTGTGCCCTTCCTACCCAAAAAGATTGTTGGCTGGCCAGAAAACTGGAGAAAATACTTTCCAAATATCAATGCTTTAAAAACTAAAACAAAATAATTAAATACCTTATAAAATTGTTGGCAAGCATCGTATCTCCATAATTTCTGGCACGAGAATGTTACTGGGTCAAATTCAGAGTTCAACTTCTTACACATAGATAGTCCAGGAAATGGATAGCAATTCAACACGATGAAAATTAAATAAGATAGCATAAAGAATTTCTTCTGCCTCCTGTATTGCAATAACTGGGAAGAGATTTGAATGGAAATCAACTTGCGGTAGTGGAAGATGATTTGTTGCTTGACCGTAAAATATAAAATATACAGAATCATTTGAGAGATGCCAGTTGCACTTTCTTGTCTCCTTGTCCTCGTGAAAAGCCATGCAATTTGCCGAAAAAGTTTTTTACATGCACTAACCTGTAATATGGCCATGTCCTAGGGAGCGGGCGCTGGGTCTTGTAATAACTTCAGCAAGAGATCTAATTCATTAACATGCTTCTTTAAGAACTGTTTGCAATTCTCGCCCTTGAAAGTAAGCGTTGGGTCAAGAAGTGTTAACATCTTTCGAAATACTTTAGGCGATAGGGAGATTTGGAAATGGTCGCCCATCTGGACAATCCATTGGTTCGGAATATAGTTCTCGACGCAGCATGTGACCAAGTTCTTAAAGTAAAAGAAAAAACAGGGATACAATGTGCCATTGCAATTTCAGATGTCGAGATAACTTTCACCTGGGCAGAAGTGGACGAGCAGTAGCCATAAGCTATGGAACACTAAAAACGTTGGTCCTCGTGCCTGAAAATATTTAGGGTATCTTCACAGACATGTTGCCGAGCTACAACCATAAGGTGATGAAAACCTTCCTTTGCTCCTCATTGTATTTAAAATGGACACTACAACATCATAATATAATCTCCGGTAAATCTTGGTTCAATGTGTTTTAATGGAAGATGTCCTTGACCTTTTCGCCTTTTAATGCCACTCTTTTCAAAGCTAATAAAAGCGTCATCAATTTGCATTGGGAAAGCGTGTGAAGATGGCAGGGAAATCGAGAAACTATTGAAAAGCGGGGAAAACATTGACAGTTGTGTAATATACCTGGTTCTTGACAAAAGCAGGTTCAAGTCAGAAGATAATTTGTTTATATTTACTTAAACAATTTTCATATTATTTTATTTTATTACTGTTCTCTGTGGCCCAAATGCAAACTATGTTCAAATTGGAATGGTGGAGCAACATTTTCATATGCAAGCAGAGCCTCAAATATGCAAACCTGTAAGGTACAAAAATTATGTGCACAATACTAAAGAGCAACATCATGTGAACACCTTTGTAGATGACAATGAGCCAACACAATATTGAATTCTTTCTATGATGACGTCTTAAAAAAGCCAAAACTAACATCATTTTTTTGCGAATTCAAGATTGACAGAGGAAACTAATAAGATTCCATAATATTCTCCCATAAATGCATTTTAATGGGAGATTACCTCGAGCTTTCCGCTTATTAATGCCAATCTCTTCGAACATCTGTGGTGAGATGTCACCAGTAAAATCATAATTAATGTGTATTGGGAAGGGGCAAACGTGGCGGGCATGGGGGAGAATTAAAGATGCTTTGGTACTTTTTTGAACCTGAAAGTTCGTGGTGGAATTGTAGATCACCCAAGTTTTGGATGGAAGATGTATACTCGGAACACGAGGAATGAGAGTTCGATAACGCTTACCCAGGAACCTGCGGCCATAAAATTGGTTAAGGAAACAAAAGCTCTCGGTCGGATTCGTGATGTCAAGATATATATGGATATACAATTTGTGAGTTCGATAAAGAGTGAGGCTTGCAAGTTCGAGGAGTCTGGGGTCGAATTGTAGATAACCAGAGTTTTGGATGTAGGATGTATATCTGAACACGGGGCATGGGAGTTCGATAATGCATTAGGGGAGGACCCGCGGCCATAAAATTGGCCAACTGTTGAAACAAACTGGGAAAAATATCAATAGATGCTTTGAAATATCAACAGATGCTGGGAAAAATAAGTCGCAAGCTTCGAGTCTGGGGTTGAATTGTAGATTACCGAAGTTTCAGGTGTAAGATGTATACTGCGCACACGGGGCATGAGAGTTCGATGGTGCCTACGCAGCAACTCGCAGCCATAAAAGTCGTGAACTATCAAAACAAACGATGGTCGGTTGGACTCGTGATGTAAAGATATAGATGGACATGGAATCTGCCACTCTGCCATCCTGGGAACTCGCGAACATAGACATGGGACTGAGTATAGAATCAGAAATGGATAATAGAGGGGAAGAAAAAAAGGGAGAACGACTAAGTATAGAAGAGGAAAAAGAAAGGAAGGTAAGAAATGTATGGGAAAAATATCAACAGATGCTGAGAAAAACAAGTCGCAAGCTTAGAGTCTGGGGTCAAATTGTAGATCACCGAAGCTTCGGGTGCAAGATGTATACTACACACACAGGGCATGAGAGTTCAATGGCGCCTCCGCGGGAACTCGTGGCCATAAAATTCGCGAACTATGAAAACGAATGACGGTCGGTCGGACTCGTGATGTAAAGATATAGATGGACATGGAATCTGCAACTCCGACATCCTGGGAACCCGTGAGCATAGACATGGGACTAAGTATAGAATCAGAAATTGGTAATAGAGGAGAAGAAAAAAATGGAGAATGGCTAAGTATAGAAGAAGAAAAAGAAAGGGAGGTAAGAAATGTATGCCTCACAGTACAGAGAATACAATCGACATGAAAACAAATTGTTACGTAGGAACACATGAAAAGAAAAGATGGAGTACAAAATTATTTATTTCAATATAACAACACATAAAATATAATTGACACGAAGACAAGTTAATGTACAGGAAGATATGGAGTATCCAAGGAGGAAAAAAAAACAGAGCTGCAAACCAGTTCAACAAATATAGACAAAGTAAACGAAAAACTATTGGATATGAAACACGGGTAGAAATACACACCTTTGCATGGATTCTTCTACATTTCTGGTTAGGAGTTCTTTGCGGTGTCTAGTTTTCATGTTTGTTTCTATGAACAAAAGCAAAAAACAAAACAGACACGAACATAAGTTCACATGTAAAGAAGAAAACAAGTACTATGTACATAGACTAAATAAAATAGAATAAGAGGAATAGAGTAACAGATAGTGTTAGAAGAACGTACCTATTTTTTATTTTATTTTTAGTTCATTCAAGTTTGTGCATATATATATATATATATATATAAAATTGTGACCAAAATCAATTACAAACCAGGGAAAAGTATGAAGTTGGATATCTCGATTTTCTGCAACAATATAGATAGATATGTTTTTTCTGCAATATGCCTGATGTATATTTCATAATTCAAGTGCAACACCAATTGTATGGTGACCAGAGAAGTATGTGTACAAACTAGGGAAAACTAAGAAGTTGGATAATTTGGTTTTCTACAACAAGCTACACAGATATGCTTTGAAACATAGAAATATGACTTTGCAATATGTTTTATGTATATCTCATAATTCAAGTGTAATACCAATTGTATCGTGATCAGACCAGTATGTGTCTAAGATAAAGATGTTGTATTGAGGAATAGGCACATTTGTAAATTCTAACCTTGTACAATATCTACTGCAAACAGATATTCAAAAAAGAACAGAAAAGATACAATGGCAAATACAAACATTACACAGAGATTTTTCCCCTGGAAACCCAAACTGGGAAAACTAACATATTCTATATTATTCATGGTGATACATTATTTACAATACAATATACATATAGGAGCCAACGACATCCAAAACCCTAACCCAATGACCTGGATTAGTCCAAAATCCAATGACCTAGATTAGTCCAAAACCCTAATTCCTTAACCAGAAATAGAAAACCATTGGCAAAAACCATGTGCCAAAAAACCACCTAAATACATGACATGTTTCCCGAGGCAGAATTTTTTTTTCATGACACGTTTATTGAGGCAGGTGTCACATTTCATGACACATTTCTCGAGGCAGGTGTCACGTTTCATGACATGTTTCCCGAGGCAAATGTCACGTTTCCCGAGACACTACTACTCGTGCAAAGAATATAACACATACCCAACAACATTTGACCATACATGGTCAATAAGCGCGTTTTGTACATAGCTTGTGTTGTTCAAAAGAAAGCAGAGACTGTATTTGCACATGTAGTTTTCCAATTCTTTTGTTCTAGCATTATTTTGTAGCATGTCAATATTGATGTCTCCTACAACCACAATGGTTTCGTTCAGATACAAATGGTCTAATGCATTGGAAAGAACATTTAGTATGTTGGAGAATGTTGCATGGGGAGCAACATACAGATTCAGTATTGCAATTTTTGTTCCATGGAAAAATACTTTTTCAAGCACCATCTCAACATTCTTTTCTTCGAAATGTATATGCTCCAAAATTGGTACAAGTTTTTTCACCAATATCATCACCCCATGTGTAATGTAACTTGATATGCAATTGTGATTTGGAAATTGTTTGTTTTGCATGCATAATGCCATGTATGTTTCCTACAAGAACAAAATATCGGATTGCATTGTATCATAGTCATTGAGTATATCCTCCATGTGTGCATGTAAGCTACGTGTGTTAAGCAAGAGAATTGATACATATGAGTTTGTTTGTATGAATTGGTAATCATACTGCAAATGCCATTTTGCGGTAGTCCTGAGGCATTCCATTTCAATATCAACTTTATGTTTGACTTTGAAATTATCTTTTGTAAGAGGACTTAGTAAATACAAGGAGTATATGCTTCTGACGTGGGAAAGTGTTGTGTATATAAGTCCATGTATTCGAATTCCAGCAGGCTGAAATGCAACACTATCAAGTGTTAGCCCTTGTGATCTGTGGATTGTACGTGCACATGCAAGTTTAATTGGAAACTATTTTCGAATCTTTGGTCGACCTGTCTTTGTTGATGTCGATACTAGCTTTGATATTCGCAAAATAGGTGTCAAATCGCTTGAAGTATTTGAATTATATAGATAAGCAAACTTGCTTGCTTGTTGCTTGCCTATATGCGGTTCATGGAACTTAATCCAAATGACATCAAGTTTTTCTATTTTGGTATAGCCTTTGAGTATTCCATCTGCACCATTGACCAAGCCATCCTCTGAATCATAGTTACAGGAATATATTTCAACCAACATTTCTAATTTCAGGACAAGTTGCAAAGGTAAAGTGGTTGTATGTTCATGACATGGCACATTTCCATGGTTGTCTTCTTCCAGGTCAATTGAATTGATGATGATATCATTGCTAGGCATGAGCAATAGCATGTACGTGTTATGCATTGCAACATCCTTATTGGTGTAGAATAGGTAAGGGAAGGTTGGGTCTGTTGGTGCAGGTCGCAAGCACCTCGAATTGATATATGTGAAGTCATCATGTGTTTGGTTGTTTGTCCGCATTCTATTCATAATTGCAATAAATGTTTCATTTGTCTGGCACATTGTAGTATGCAATTCAAAGCATCTAATATTGTCTCTCCAGAAGTCATGCGTCACTGTTTGCATGTTAACCGTGGGTTGTTCAAATATCAAAGAATCTTGGATCAGTTGTGCATGGTAAAGATCACCACAGAATATCATGTCAATGTTTCGAAAGTATTTCGTGTGCACATGTTTTATGCTTCTTAGTTAGTTGTCAATGGAATACAAGAAGAGACTTCCAATAAAAGATGCCCAATCTATAAAGACAATTTGGAGTTTGTCATAAATCTTAGACAAGGTATCTAACGTTTCCTTGCTAAGTGGAAGAAACTGTGACTTGTTAAAAGGAATTAAAAATTCAGAGTGGACCATTGTTCCACCTGCATTATATGCAGCTTTTCCTGTGTATGCAACTATTAGGCCCTTTGGTTTCATAGGATCAGAGGAATTGTTTGAATCATAGATTCGTATAAGCATTTGGAACAATGCTTTCGTTGTGAATGTATTGCTTGTTCCTGCTCCACCTGTAAGGAACAAATGCACATGAGTGTCCATGCCCAAGCGTTTTTTAAGCGCAATGTCCTTTAGAATTGTTTGTTGTTCTCGATTCAACAGACGTCTTATTCTGTGGTATTCATTATTTTCAATAAGGAAAGGATGTTTTGTGACTTGAAAACCAATATTGATACGTTTTTCAAAGCCACCTACTCGAGGACGAGGCAAATTTGCTTGCAAGTCCTAGTACTCACAGGAAGTTCTGGTTGTTTTTCGGTTTGTGAATGTCTAATCAAGTTTGTCAAGGTTTTCTAGTTCATTAACTGCAATTTCTAGATCACCCATGTTGAATTAACATTGTAACTAAATATACCTTCATTGATTTGCACTAAAGTCTCAGAGGCAACATACACAACTTCCCATGTAGGGAAGTTATGTTTTAATGTCTCTTCGTTTTCATCGAACAGAACGTATAACAATAGTTTTTTTCTACAATAGTTTTCATAGTCAGAATGTTTATTGTATTTGACAAACCGTATCACAGAGGGTTTTTTTCTTTTTGATATGGGCGTACCATTTTTTTTGTAATGCGATATGAATTCTGCTAAACAGATATGCTTAATAGAAGATGGACGTTGAAGGTAATAATCAATAATAGAGCGACATAGCACGTCTTCTAAATTGTCAGGCTCTTGTTCCAGCAAACACGGTGGTTTAAGCACAAATGTACGTTTCTCAAGTGGAGATGTGTTTATGAAGACACATTTTCTTGAACTACAATTGAGGGGCAGGGAAAGTGCAATGTGGACTGCTTACCGAGTAGACATTTGTTGAAGATTAAGCAATGTATTTCCAAGCATACGTATCATTTGTATGGCATCAATATGACTTCTTTTATGTTCTTTGCAGATTCTTCTGAATGCACTTGTCATAGATTTGTCAACCTTTTTCATATACGAGGTACAGTACGATGCTGTAGCATATGCATTGAGGACGTACTAGGCATCTGTATTTGCATTCCACATAACTGGCATGTCCTTGGAGAAATTGTTGTTCTAGATATGGGAAAGTTTTCGTTTAAGGAAAATTGTTGGTTGTTTAAGCGTACATTATATGGCTTGGATGTACTCATCTTATGATAGATTTAGCTTTGTCAAGAAGTCATCGAAGCTCATCAACTCGTCAAACTCTCCTTGTTCTAGAAACGCGAACAAGGATTTATATTTCTCAACGACAACATTGTCCTCTAAACTAAGTGGCTCTATGATTCTTGTTGTTCTCATTGGCAGCACAGGGAACTTGTATCTGCAATGCGAGTTTTTTCGTTTTCTACAACTTTTTGTATGATAATGTCAATGAACTTTGGCAAGTTCTAGATCCAAATGATCTGTGTTGCATGTTATGTATTTGTCAACAAACTGCTCGATCTGTGAATTGTTGTCGGCTCCATAGACTGGTGCACCCTCTATCCACAACAGTGCGTGGTCATGTTCATTCCCCCTATTTTGGAATTCAGCCACAAAAAAGTAGTCCAATATTTTTCCGAAAAACGTTTCATCATGGCATATCAATTGTCTCAAAGCATTTATTATATGTCTATAGTAGCGAGTACATGTCACTGGGTATTTTCTTATGAGGTAGTCAATGTCATTATTTTCCAGTGTATTGATTTGTTTTATACGTTTCTTGTTCTTATGCAAGTCAGATACCGCAACCACCAATGGATCCCAATAATGCTTTGCACTTGTAAATGTGATGAAAAATGTTGGCGGTCCCAATTGTCGGATCATTGCAAAAATAGTTTTCTTTTTTTGTTGCAAATAATCAGGAGAGATGCAAATGTTTTTGAAATCTATGTATCCAATATCGGATTTCAATATTTTTTCTAGGTTTAATTTGTACTTGACATCCTTGGCCAACAAATTTCTTCCTTGTAACTAGAATTTTCTTATTCGGATCCACATGCAAGACAACACTTGCTCTATTATTATGTGCATTGTTTTGAAAAACAAATTTGTTATGTGCCAGGAGAAGTCACTGCTTGAATGTAGCAGCTCCCATCGAACTATTTTATGGTAACTGAATCATTCTGTAATGTCAGTGGGACGTGGATCTCCATAGAAGAGTGTTGGGAATTTCATTTCCTCAACAAATTTGTCCTTAAATATTCCAAGTGGGTGTTGCCCCTCAGCAGGTGCAATTTCGACAATATTGTTTTCCAAGTCACGAATGCACTATGAATCAGTGAATCCATGCACCAATGTCTCAGCAGGTGTTTCATTATCTGATTCATCACTTGTATCAAATTCACTAGATTCTATGCAGAGATGTCATCCTCTTCTCCAAGAACATTGTTTTAGTTCTCATTTATACAAATGTTATGTGCTTTGTACAGGGCCCTAGAACATAATTCTTTTAATGCTTTCATAACAACATCCACATGTACTTTGCCTATTTGATACACATTTTTGTATTGCAAGCATCTTTTGAGAGCCACAACAATTGTCATTGTATCGCTAATGAATTGTGGCAAGGCTTTTTGCACAACATCTAGTTGAACATGCACATTAATAATTGATCCTGTTAAGCCCATCTGGGGTCGTTTATAGCCCCAAGGCCTGATTTGTGCAAATGCAATTCACAGAGACACAAGTCTCTCTTCAAGTTCCGTAAGTGCACTTACATCTGGTAGTGGTGTATTACATCTTATTTGTTCAGGGGTTGCAAATTGTGGCAGTTTTCCATTTTCAAGCGATTGTTTGCATGGAAGACAAATTTTTCCACTGGAAAATGTTTTATCATGTACTGTCAAGCGAAGGTATTTTGCTTCCAAATCAGGCGTGAAAGACTTATTGTTTTTTGTGAAATTCAATTGATCGCAAATTGCACATGCAATGGAAGGAGTGTCTTTGATTTGTTTCATGTAGGTCTGTCTTGCATCTTTCTTCCATAGAGAAGTATGGGTAGAAAGTGTTTGCTGGTTTTCATTGGTAGTAGTGCACGGTGTTGATTCTAGCCTAAGAAATGAGATTTTTTCCTCTCGGATAGTTGCATGACTATTGTGGGATATGTGATCGTACATGTTTCTATTGTGTTGTGAATGAACAATTTTTTTTAGATTGTGATATGTCAGTTTCTCTCTAGAAGGAAGTGTAGCAATGTATTTTTTTCTCTCGCGTATGACCTTTTTCAAGTTGTGATAACTTAGTCTACGTTTCTTGTTCAAGGCCAGGATGACCTCACGGCAGTTGGGATGAATTTCACTCTGATTAAACAACATGCAATGCTTATGCACATTCAATGTGGTTTGGCTGGCATTCACACTGGACCCTGCACAGACAATATTTCCTATACTACCAATGTTTTTTTTTTCTCTGATGTATAAACTTTTTCAAGTTGTGATAACTCAGCCTACATTTTTTGTTTAAGCCCTGTATGACCTCATCACAACTGGGCCAAATTCCATGCATGATCTTTTTCAAGTTGTGATAACTTAGTCTACATTTTTTGTTTAAGCCCCGTATGGCCTTCTCGCAATTGGGAGGAGTTTCATTCTCATTAAAAAGCATGCCACGCATATGCAGATTCGATGCGATTTGGGTGGCATGGACATTGGACCCTGAACCAGTGATATGTCCAAGCAAAGGTTGATAATGGATATGTGGCGTATCTGTTTTCAACGAGTGGATGTCAATTGTTCGATTGTAATTTGAATCAATAGACCAAGAATGGACAGTGCCATCTAGCAGGGCCAACCAGACCTGGATATTTACTCTTAATATGATAGGTATCCATTGCAAACAGAATCTGCCACCCTCCACGTTTCCTTTTTCATATGGTAGTGCCATGTTTACAAGGTATTCTTGCCAACTTCCAATTGCTGGCATATTTTCTAGGATATATGGCGAAAGGTGTTGATGCAACCAGCTAAAAGCCTGTTGGATGCCGCCTATAATTGCATTGCAAAAGGACTATACAGTTTAAATCCGCAGTGACTGCACATCAACTATGTTGCTACCAAAAAGCAAATTGCATTGAACAAAATATCTCCACAGCTAGATACAATAGTTGTTGCTATCTTCAAACCATGGCAGTCTATACGATACATAATCCGTTTCCACTGCGATTCAAGGTCTTTGCAAATGAGGGACAAGTAAATATCAGGCCCTCCAAGATTGCATATGGACAATTTTCTATATAGTACCGGTTCATAATGACCACTGACAGGATTGGCATCATGGAATAAGATGCAATATGGATTGTTAGATGCAGTTTTGTTGAATAGTAAATATCTTGTTTTTCTTTTCAATGACCATATTCCAATTGATATATTGAGCCACTTAGACAACCACCGTATACAAAATGTATCTCACCAAAGTCCCCTCTCATGTGCAGGCATAATTGGAGATGCAGGCAACCGCATATTTGAAAAATACATAGTTGCATCATGTATTCCATGCAACTGCCGAAGAAAATCAGATGCCAATTCGTATTCATACGACTCGAGTGCCTCAGTGTCATCATTTTTTAAACAAACCAAGAAATAATATGTCAATCCATTGCGCAGGTCGGTCGAGGAATAACAGAAATGCAGTAGAACCTGAAATGCATCGAAAAGGAAATCTCCTACAGTATACGAGAATGCATCCAATCTAAAAATCTCATTGCTAGGCAACACCTCATCGATGCTGTCATGTATAATGGAGTCTATATCTATTTCATACGACTCAACATCTATTACTTGTTTCATCCCTTAAACTGTGATTTTCAAGTTGTTTCCTAGCTATTTTCAATTTGTATGAAAACAAAGCAAAGGGGAAAAAAAGATAAAACGAAAAAAAAAAAGACAAATAAAAAACTACAAGTGCGGAACTGCGTACCAATCCTGGTATGTATCATTCAACCTTCCTCTTGTCAAATTCAATCCCCTCGAGTCGCCACAACGATGACAAGAAAACAAACCTACACTGAACTGTGAACCAAATAGAAGAAAAAACGCAAATAAATAACACTATAAATTTGTTGAGCATAAAGACCGATTTGAACCTATTCATGGTGTGCATCCTTCAAGCTTCTTAGAGGCAGAAGATGTTCTGCAAAATAGAAATGATATGACAAAGACAACAGGTGGACGAAGTTTTTGACTCAAAGAATAAAATCATTCCCTGTCACTACACCCCGGTGGATGGTCCCCCCTTGTGACAACTCCGAATTCGTTTTCTAAACCCCTTTGCATTGTAAGGTGCAAAACACCAAGTAGAAAAAAAAGAACAACAACGAAACAATGGCAGGGAAACTTACCCGTCAATGAGGGATGACAAGAGCGCAGCTCCAAAAACTTGTAAATCGCAACAACAGGTCCAACTGCAACTGCAACACCTCAACTTTGCAAATTTGAATCAAACAATAACAAGCATCATGGAACAAACAAACAAACAAGCATCAACCACTGAACCAGTGATGCCAGTGGAGAACAATATTTCACAATTTCACTGCAAACAACACCATAAAAAAAATGGAATGAAATAGTATTTTAACACATCTGTACAATAAACATTTAAGACTGCAAGACCTGTTAGGTAAACATTTAAGACTGTCAGAACCGTTGAAGAGCGTCTCTATGTGAAAACATTTAATAAAGAATGCAGTGTGGCAGGCCTGTTGACGTACGCAACAATAACAAAGACTCTCGAAGTACGCAAAAATAAAGAAAAATCACACATTAATAAAAAAAATTAATAATAATAATAATAATAATAATAGTTCGAACATTGGGGACTATGCTAAAAATAAAATTTGATCGAGATGACAAAGTAATATGAAAACTGACTATCGATGTGCAATAAGACCTCAAATCTATTAGTACAAACTTTGGATATGTAAACATTTCAATACGAATAGTACAAATTAAGAAAAGCACCGTACATGATAAAACTTTGGATATGGCAACATATGATTCATTGGGAATAGCGAAGTTGGCAATAAGACCTCAAATCTGTCATCCAATCAGATCATGACATATATGGGTTTTTTAATATATAAAAAATAATGCTTTTACTTCTGTAGTTCAAACATTACAAAGTATGCAAAAATTTGTAGTCAAACCACAAACTAATATGAAGTCAACGAATTATCGATCGCTATAGTCCCTCTACGCCTTCGATAGGGACTAATAATAATAATATGTTTATTTCCAAATATTTATGAGTAGAATATAAAAACACCATAATATCATTATTTCTTTGCATATATTTATTTTAATTTTGGATATTAGAGTCTAAGTGGTAAAAAAGAACTCAAACCACAAATCAACCCAAGTGAAATATATAAATCAACTTAGATCCATTTTAACCATAGTTATTTTAAATATCAAATATATATTTAAACAAACATAGATCTATCTTAACTCTAAATCTTTTAAACATCAAAMATGTAGGTGGCAGTGTGTGTGTGTGTGTGATCACTTTCACAAAAACATCCACTAAATGTTAATTTCCTAGTAGTATTGTATAACTCTAAAGTGGTCCAGAGGGAGCCAGTCTGCGATGTGCAAAGGGCAATGTAAAATGATGCCAAAAGGGCGATGGATTATGGGATCGAGGAAGTGGACTATGAGAAGGATGAATGTCTTGGTCCCCAATTAATCTTCATGACGTGGGAGGAGCTACAAGGGATTGGGCATAGTTCATGGGGTTTTAAAGCATATCTAGACTCTAATGCAGAAGGTTTCAACCCATTTTTGGAAGCTCAATATGCCTTGAGGAAGAAGGAGTACATAGAAGCCAAAGATCAAGGGTTGCAAGTTGATTCTTACAAGGAGCCCAAAATGCATTTATGTTGTTAGGATCAAATGGAGGTATCTTTCTAGGGGAAAAGACAAGGAGTTAAACATGATGGTGATTGGAGTCTTGATGCAAATTTAAAGGAGGTCTCATGAGATATGGGTTCTAGTTTCTTTCAAATCAGATCTCTGGCTCTATGTTTGAATGATATTGAGGAAAGTAGGGTGATAGGTAGTATAGAGGCATGAGAAATGGCCAAAACTTTACATAGAAGGAGGAAGTAGAAATGCATTAGAACTAAACCAAACAAGGTTAAAATGGTTGTGGGGAAGGATGTTGGGATGGATGAATTAGAAGGATTAATGGAGAGGGATTTACCAAGTTGATTTATGTGTAAAGAAGTGAAAGGGGAGACCCCGCGAGGATGGATAAAACAAAACTGGAAAACAATCCTAAGGTATCTACCTAAATTCCAAATTTTGATGAGGGTTGAATATGTTTTGAATTTAGAATTTCTAGGGATTTGGAGTCAATCCTAAAATAGAGTTGGTTATTGAGTCCATCAAGTATGTATTTGAAGAGATGGAAGCCTGATTTTGACCCAAGAAGCGAGCCAATGTACATTCAACAAGTATGGGT
>JASDQU010738456.1:23394-35521 GCA_032191745.1 Picea mariana | reverse complement strand
ATATATATTTAAACAAACATAGATCTATCTTAACTCTAAATCTTTTAAACATCAAAAATGTAGGTGGCAGTGTGTGTGTGTGTGATCACTTTCACAAAAACATCCACTAAATGTTAATTTCCTAGTAGTATTGTATAACTCTAAAGTGGTCCAGAGGGAGCCAGTCTGCGATGTGAAAAGGGCAATGTAAAATGATGCCAAAGGGGCGATGGATTATGGGATTGAGGAAGTGGACTATGAGGAGGATGAATGTCCTGGTCTCCAATTAATATTCATGACGTGGGAGGAGCTACAAGGGATTGGGCATAGTTCATGGGGTTTTAAAGCATATCTAGACTCTAAAGCAGAAGGTTTCAACCCATCTTCGAAAGCTCAATATGCCTTGAGGAAGGAGGAGTGCGTAGAAGCCAAAGATCAAGGGTTGCAAGTTGATTCTTACAAGGAGCCCAAAATGCATTTATGTTGTTAGGAACAAATGGAGGTATCTTTCTAGGGGAAAAGACAAGGAGTTAAACATGATGGTGATTGGAGTCTTGATGCAAATGTAAAGGAAGTATCATGAGATATGGGTTCTAGTTGCTTTCAAATTAGAGATCTGGCTCTATGTTTGAATGATATTGAGGAAAGTAGAGTGATAGGTAGTATAGAGGCATGAGAAATGGCCAAGACTTTACATAGAAGGACGAAGTAGAAATGCATTAGAACTAAACCAAACAAGGTTAAAATGGTTGCGGGGAAGGATGTTGGGATGGATGAATTAGAAGGATTAATGGAGAGGGATTTACCAAGTTGATTTATGTGTAAAGAAGTGAAAGAGGAGACCCCGCGAAGATGGATAAAACAAAACTGGAAAACAATCCTAAGGTATCTGCCTAAATTCCAAATTTTGATGAGGGTTGAATATGTTTTGAATTTAGAATTTCTAGGGATTTGGAGTCAATCCTAAAATAKAGTTGGTTATTGAGTCCATCAAGTATGTATTTGAAGAGATGGAAGCYTGATKTTGACCCAAGRAGMGAGMCAATGTACATTCAACAAGTATGGGTTTTAATGCCTGGTTTTCCAATTGAGTTGTGGAGTAAAGGGATCCTAGAGAAAATAGAGAATTCTTTAGGAAGGTTCATAACCCTGGAAGAGAATTTTGGGGTTTAGAAGGCAAGAGAATTATGAAGATTCTAGTGGCACTTGATCTACGTGAAGGGTTGTCAATGAAGATTGCAATAGAATTCCATTCATGGAACTACTCGTAGAAATTAGATTATTGGAGCATTCATTTCCGACGGGTTTACTACCATGAATTAGGACACCCATGGATAGAGTTTAAGAAGCCAAAGGTTGGAAAGGTTTGGAAAAATAAAGTCTAGGTGAAAAAAGAAAAAGGACCTGCTGAATTTGGAAGACTTTAATAGCAAAAAAACAAACAAGGGCATCATATCTCCCTCGGCCTCTAAGTCAAGGGAAAAAAGCAAAGACATGAAAGGTGATGACAAAGGAAAAGAGAAAGCTCAATTGTGGATGTCTCTAGCACATAAATCCCTAAAGGTAAGTTAATCGAAGTCTCAAAAGGCAACCTTGCTAGCTTGTCAAAAAGGTATGTTACCTTGTGGTTTTAGGTTTGTTTCTTTAGTAGATAAAAAAAAATTAAAACCCTCTACAAAATCTCCATGCTCTAAGTTGGAGGCCCTTAAAGGGGGGTTAATGATAGGAAACTCCATGCATGTAGATATTCAATCCTCCCATGAGAGAAATATTATGAAGCAATTGGGGATTTCAAACCCTATGTTAGACCCAGAAGAAGGAGCTCAAAGGAAGGAAGGAAAGAAAGCACAAAACAATTATAATATAAGGCCTAGAAAGGATGTATATGTAGAAGAAAAAAAGTGAAATAGAGGGAGGATTGGCCATGGACACAAGTCGAAATCCCTCTATTGGGATAAAATCCCATATGGAAATTACAAAACCCCAAGGCTTTTAAAGAAGTTAGAGAAGGGAAGCAATTGACTATTAGTGGGGTCCTTATAGCAAGGAGGATCCTAAAGAAGTTTCCAAAATGATCATTCTCTCATTCAACGTCAGAGGGGTTGGGGGTGCCCTTAAACAACTAACCCTAAAGTATGTGTTTTCTATCTACAATCCAGAACCTATTCTTTTATAAGAAACTATGTGTTAAGGGTCAAAAGTAGTTCAAGTTCTTTCTTCCTTTTTGAAAATATGGGATCTATGTTCAATGGATGTTGAGGGTCTATATGGTGATCTTTTAACTAGCTAGAATAATAACATTGAACCAATCTCTATTATCATGTTGATTGCATACATCCACGTAGAATGTAGGTCAAAATAATTGGGAAAGAAGTTTTAAATTATTATTTTGTATGGGCCCTACATGGACATGGAGCCCTTCCAGGATATGTGATATGGTTATAGGTGGTGATTTAAATTTGACCCTTTATTCAGGGGGGATTTGGGGTGAAACAGTAAGGCCGGATCCCTTATCAAATTACTTCAATATCATTTCTGAATAATTGAAGCTCGTTTATGTTGAGCCAATCTAGATTATCCCACTTGAAGAAATCTTGGAAGAGGGAGGGAAGGCATATCTAAAAGGTTAGATATATTTCTGGTGTCTAAGAAAATTGTAGAAGAAGATGCTAAATTGAAGACATGGGTGGGATATGGGGGATCTTCTGATGATCTTCCTATTTTATTTGAAATTGAAGAGGAGTCTAAAAGAAACTTCTCCCTTTTTCAACCACTCGTGAATTAGTGATGACGAATTTAGGAAATTAATAATGGTGAATTTGAAGAAATATGGTAGTTCCTCAGGTGAATATATAGTGAAGTAGTTTGCAAATAACCAAAAAACAAAGTGAACAAGAGCTCAATTGAATGAACAATGAACAACACAAAAGAAACTCAAAAGGAACTAAAAGAGATTGAAGAATAAATTGGCAATGTGTTTGAACACAATTTAGAAGGGATCTTCAATAGTATTTCAAATTGAAAGGTCTAGAAGGAAAAAAGAAAGAATTATTGGATAAAGAGGAGACAACATGGGGACTCAAGAGCAAAGCAATATGGCTGGCAGAAGGAGATGATAATACAATTTTTTTTCATAATTATGCAAAACATAGAAGGAATGTTAACATAATTTAGGATATTTGTCTTAAGGATGGTATCGAGGTAAAACCCTTCCAGGAAATAGTTGATGCGGGTATAAATCATTTTCAAACCCTATTCAAAGAATAATAAGGGGCTAATATAAGAGAAATCATGAAGGTGATAAGTATGTTTCCTAGGCTTCTTGAAGAGAGAATGAATGAGGAGATAAAAGTAGTAGTTACAAAGGAAGAATTGAAAGCAATGTTGCATTCTTTCAAGAGGGATAAAATCCTAGGTCCTAATGGATGGATAATTGAGTTTTAATTGGGATTTTATGAGTTGTTGGAGGAGGAAATTTTAAGAGTGGTGGAAGAATCTAAAACCTTTGAGAAAGTTCTAGGGGCTCTAAACTCTACATTCATTGCTCTAATTCCAAAAAAATAATAATCCAACTTCTTTATGTAATCTAATCTATAAGTTCATCTTGAAGATCATAGCTAATAGACTAAAAGTTATATTATCAAATGTAATTTGAGAAGAACAATTTGGGTTTTAATTCAACATGCATATACATAATGCAGTAGGAATTTCTCAAGATTCTCTTATATTAAGGGGCTTTGAAATTGGACACAAATGTGTTTCTATGGGAAGGGATGTTGGACATTGGGTTCAACGCTTCCCGCGAGTTTCACGACATGGGTTAACCCTCTCTCGTGAATCCTAATTTTGGCGATTGTGGAAGCGATTAACGCCTACAGGTTTTGGTCTAACAACAATCGTAGTCCACTAAATGCTATCAGAGCGATGGGTCTCGATCTCAAAACTCGCCCAACACACATTGGGGGGATATTGTTGGACATCGAGTTCAGTGCTTCCTGTGAGTTTCACGACATGGGTTAACCCCTTCTCGTGGATCCTAACTCTGGCGATTGTGGCAGAGATTAACGCCTGCGGGTTTTAGTCTAACGGAAATCATAGTCCAATAAGGGATACATTTAATAAATGTGGATAAGAAACCAGTCGTTGCTATGAAAAATGTTTTAGGAAAGGCATATGGCAAGGTCAATTAGCTATATCTTAGATTGCTCTTGATCTATATTGGTATGAATCTTCAAACTATAAGTTGGATCATGGGTTGTTTGTCATCAAATTCTTTTCATATTCTCATAAATGGATCGTTTTTAGGTATCTTTCATGCTTCAAGGGGACTTAGGAGAGGATTCCCCTTGTCACCCTTTTTATTTCTATTGGTGGTAGAGATTTTAAGCAGATTGATTTCAGAGGCAAAAAGAGAAGGGGGTATAAAGGGAATAAGGATAAAAGGTTTTGCTTATATTACTCATTTGTTGTTTGTTGATGACATTATGCTTTTTGGACAAGGTTTTGTTAGTGAAATGAATCACGTTAAAATAATTCTAGGGCTTTTGGTATGGCAATCAACATGTAAAAATCTACATTGTTTTTTAATGAATTAGAAGAAGGCTTGGAAAGGCAGATAGCTAAGATCTTTCCCATGAATAACCATCCATTGGACATAGGTGTAAATTACTTGGGTTTTTATTTAGAACCAAATGATTATAAACATACACATTAGCTATGGTTGTATAAGAAAACTTGGAAAGCATTCCATTTTTTTGGATGTGAATAACTCACATATCGAATGGGATTTCAAATAAAATCAGAAGAAAATGTTTTATCTTTTTATGGTAAGGAAAGTCGAAAAGAGAAGGCATTCCTTTGGTGAAATGGTCAAATATAGATAATAAGAAGGAGGTAGGTAGATTGGAATGGAAGAATATCTATACACTCAATCAAGCTTTGGTAGCCAAAATCTTGTGGGGATTAATCCAAATTGAAGGACTTTTGGGAATTATGATGAAAATGAAATACATAAAGGAAGGATCAATGGAAGCTTGGATAAGATCATAAATAAAATTGGTGAAGGGTGTCTCTATAATTTGGAAATCCTTAGTCAAAGCCTATCCTTTGGTAGGTAAATGGTTAACATGGAAAATTGGTAGGGGGAACAAAGTGAGACTAGGAGAAGACCCGTGAATTGGTTTTTTTGGCAATCATAGGTTGTTTGATCCTTCATTGAAGGCTCTTCGTGATTTAAGATTATTCAATATATTGTGTAGAATCAACCACATGAAGATTGTGTTTTTTGTAGGGAATTTTAATTTCCATAATTTTTTTCACCACTAGATTTGATGTCCTTGTACTTCCTCTATTATGGGAACATACATCCATACTAGATTTAGTGACCAAATCAGTTGGTCTTCTTCTTCTCTTAGTCTAACATTGTTATCTTTCAAAAAAAATGTGTACCTTCTCCATAACTCAACATATTCTTCCCTCAATCCTTACTCTTCCTAAGATAGCCATTGTCGATGCCATGCTGTTGACCTTTCCCAATTTATAACATATCTAAGTCTATACTAACATTTGTTTCTTAACTCTTGTATCATATGGAATGGTAATTTGTGCAAACCTTTGCTTCCTACCCATGGATCAAATCCAATTTGAACTTCATCTTCTTTCCCAATTTTCCATATCAACTATTTCCAACCAAATGGAATGCACATGTAATAAAATTCCAAATTATTGAGGCATTGTGTGCTTGTTTAATAGGATTTCTAACCCAATCTTCACTATATCAGGAGAAATATACTTTTCTTTTACTACTTGAACCCACAAACCTAATCCTTGTATAAGTCTCCACACAATCTTTGCAGTGCGTGCCTAGGAGAAGAGAAACGGGGTTCTAAGCCCCCATCCCCTGTTTGTTTTTGGTAATGCGAACCTTTTTTGAGAAGGATAGCACAAAACCTTTATTTGTTCAATCTCAAGACCAAATAAATTTGAAACAAAATTTTCAAATGGCTTCCAGAATTCCTTCTGGGACATAGGCAAGTGATATCCGATAATCTGGAATTGATTCCGGGACTACTTTTATCAGTACCAGATGACCTCCTTTAGAGAACCACCGGTTGCACCAAGTGTTTAATTTATTTTCCACTTTATCAATTAGCCATCACCAGTCAATTTTTTATACATATTTGGCTTCAAAAATCAACCCATATACTTCAATCCCTAACCTAAATCTTCCATCTAATCAGAAAATAAATGATCAAAATGGTTATTTTATTGTTACGATATCCCCCATAGGGTTGTCATGGATTTTTCCATATTTATTACCATATCTATTTCCTTATAAAATAACTCCAAAATGCCTTTGAATTTCTCAATGAACCTTCCAGTGCCTTCATAGAAAATAAGAATTTCATTTACAAACAATATGCATGTGATGTTGCAAGATGCTCCCATAGATACCCCTTTGAAGCTACATTTTTCTATTACTTCTTTAATTAACCTACTTGACCCTTCAACAATTAATATAAATAGAAGATGGGATAAAGGGCACCCTTGTTCTCATGCCTCTTCCTATTTGGAAGAAAGTGGATGCCACTCCATTTATTAACACAACAAAATATATTGATGTTATGCAACTAATAACACATATGACAAATTGATGATAGAAACCCAAATGTATTAGAATAAGTATAAGGTAAAACCAACTTATGCTATCATATTCTTTGGATAGGTCCATTTTCATTACCATCGATCTTTGATTCTTGACTTTTATTGAATTGAGACATTCTTGAGCTATCCCCACTACCTCATGGATCTGCCTTCCCTCTAAGAACCCAAATTTTTCTCTAGAGATTCGTTTTGTTAAAGCATTTTTAAGTCTTCTAGAAATAACATTTGATATAATTTTATAAATGCAATTTCACAAAGAGATTGATATTAATTTCTCAAAGTTTTTTAGATTATCTTCTATTGGGACTAGTACTATAAATGTTGTGTTGAAAGCTCCAAACCTTTTTCCTTGAGTTCTTGTAGTCTCCAAAACTCTTATCAAGTATTCCTCTATAAATTCATAATATCCTAGGAATAATTCCACTGGAATACCATCAGGTCCATGAATTTTGTCCTTTTGAAAACTCTGTAAGATATGATAAAATTCTTCTTTCCCACCTTCCTTAATCAAGGCCTGGTTATCCTCATGACTAACAAATCTAGGGAATGAGTTTGACAACCCAACCACCAAGTGTCCTCTTTGAAGAGGGAAGAGAAATGGTTGACTCCTTCAGTTTCTATATCCTCGAAGTTTGTTTCCCAAGTACCATAACCTTTATCAATTTTCCAAGATGAATTAATGTTCTTCCCGCAATTTGCATATATATGAAAAAACTTTGTATTTTCATCACCTATCCATAGCCATAAAGCCTTACTCTTGAACTTCCATTATTTTTATTTTTCCAAAATTATATGCCTCTTTTTGTCTTCTAAGATTTTTACTTCCAACATTTGTTCCTCACTCATATAGCCAAAACCTTCAATATTGTAAAGTAAATCAAGGTCTTCCTCCACTTATCTAATAATTCTATCATCTCTTTACTTTTTATCTCTTTCCCATTTAGCAAGTACCTTTTTTGCTTCTATAAGGTTTTGGCGAAATTGAATGGGAACAAATTCTCTTAAGTCACCAATATAAGGTTTTCGAACAACTTTGATTTTTCGCACAAACTCCTCTACCTTCAGCCATTCTAGACTAAATTTAAAGGTGTTGATAGGTTTCTCTTGTGTAGGTGCAACTCTAGCACTACAAGATTATGATCAAAATCCTCCCAAGAGGTAAACCAATTGTTTAATCTAGATGACTTCATCAAAGAATGCCTCAAAAATCAAGAAACAATCAAGCCTTTTGTCAATTCTAGCCTCTCCCACTCTCTTATTCCTCTAGTGTAATATCCCCTTCTCATTGGCACAAGAGCTCAAGGACGTAGTAGTCTAGCTACCCCTTTAGACTATAGTCCAAGAAAAATAAGGAGAAGAAAAGTATAGCCTTTTTCACTAGGAGATCTAAAGTTATATTATTATACTGACATTGGTAAAAGGCCAAGGAAGAATTAAGTGACTGTAAGGAAAATTAAATTAAAACCTTAACAAGTAGGAAAAAGCAACTCAATGACAAAATAGAAAATGAGGTATAAAAGAAAGAGGAGGGCGCACCTCTCATCATCTTATCATCATTGTTCTTTTTCACTCTTGCACTCTTGAGCTAGATAGCTTACATTTTGAGGGTTTTGAGTGAACACACCCTAGAAACCAACAAGGAGGTGAAAGATTCCTCTGTTCCTGGTTCAATCTTGGCCAAGGAGGTGAAAGATCCCTCCCTCACCATTCTAATCTAGTCACATGTATTCAACATGCAATATTTGGAGTTTGATGTACATATTTGAGCTTTTTCTAGCAGTAGGGCGCACCATTGGAAGAGAAGAAGCTCAATTTGCTTGGAGGAGACTTGATATGCATTTCTCCACTATTGGAGGTCTATTGCTAGCATCATAGCACCATTTTGCAGCTTATACACTAAGGGTTTTCCTCTTGGATGATTTATTTGGGCTTGGGACGAATTTCTAAAGGAGGGTGCAACTCCCGTTGTGGAAAATCATAGATCTGAGGGAATCCTTGGGGGTTTTCACTCAAACTTGGATCCCCCCTACTGTACATCCCCTAATCTACGTTTTGAGGGTACTTTGGTACTGTTTGGAGGCCATTCACTAGGAGGTATAAATATTGGGCATTTCCATCCTGTCAGAGCATTTCCATCCAGTCAAAGCCATACCAATTCCAGATCCATCCATCCAAGGCCGTACTAGTGGAGATCTGAAGGATTCTATTCAGGAAGGGAAAGAAATTAATCTTGTAACAAGATATATTTAGTGTGTGAATACCTAAAGTCTCTATATCTTCTTTATTGTACAAGATCTACAGATCCATGTGTGAGGATCTCTTCTAATATTAAATAAAGGTGAGATCTGAAGCTTATTGTCTTGTTTATGTCTTTCATTCCTTGCACAATGTTCAAATCTTGTTGTTATGTCTTAAATATAAAAATCCAAGCAAAACTCTTCAACACATCTTTCTATAAACTCCACATGCAAAAATCAAACAACTACAACAACAAACTCTAGTTCCTGGCTGAAATTTCTAAGGAACATTACAGTGGTATCAGATCGAATTTCCTTCGCCAGCTTCTGCAAAAATAACAGATGACTAGAAGAAGAGGTTGTGGGGGTCAACCAGTAACAGGTGACCCAGAAGAGAAATAACATGAAGTCAGTATGGGAGAAACTCATGAAACCAAAAATGCTACCTATGAAGAGACTGAACTTTTGGCAGACAAAGTAGCCCAAACAATGGAGGTACTTCAAAGCAGCCAAGAAACTTTGCAGCATACTCTTGCATAAATGCAGAACCACCTATCCTTGGGATAGTCAAAGCTTAAATTATCTCTTACCAATTTTCAAAGGGGACAAGATATAATGATAGCCTTGTTAGAGGAATATAGTAAGCATCAAAATATTCTCTCTCAGTTTCTGATGGAGCAGAGGCACGGAAAAGACCCACCCTTGTTTGGGGGAAGCCATGAAGCTAGTGGATCTCGTGGAGGCAATGGAAATCATGAGGAATCCATACATAGAGGTCAGGTGGAGGAGCATCGATCCAATAATGGAGGACCAAGTCCATTTCACACAATCAACAGGACTACCCCTGGGTTGTACATACCTACCTTACTAGACACACAAAGGAGGGATGCTAATGCCTTGGGTTCAGAAAGTCTGGGTGATGACTGGGAAACTGCAAAAAGGGAATACAATGCCATGAGTGCAGGGTTCAGGAGACAAGTTTCTATGGGAGAATATTTC
Organism: Picea mariana; assembly: GCA_032191745.1. NCBI lineage: Eukaryota > Viridiplantae > Streptophyta > Pinopsida > Pinales > Pinaceae > Picea > Picea mariana. Next base: position 25,643 of record JASDQU010738456.1, on the reverse strand, counting down.
CACTTGAAGATGAAAAGGAGATCCAAGGAGTGCTACAGAGGTGTTAGTGAGCTTGGAAGAAAGGTTGGAAAAATGGAGCCACCCACCTTTGATGGATTAGATCACATCCAGGTTACAACATGGGTACAAAAGACGGATGCTTACCTCCAATTGAATCCTATGGAGGAAAGGGAAGCTATCAAATTTGAAACTATGTATCTGATGGGGCAGGCACATGAATGGTAGTTCCATGGAATAACGACCTTGGGCCATGGGCACATCACTTCTTATCAAGAATTCACTCAAAGACTCATTGGCAGATTTGACAAAGGAGACCCAGATCGTCATTTCAAGGAGCTTACACAACTTAAGAAAACATGCTCAGTTGAGACCTTTATTGAGGAGATTCAAAGAGTATCAATGATGGTTTTGGATGTGGAAGAATCTAGATTACTTATGTTTTTTATAGATGGGATGACAGAACCAGTAAGAGGATGGGTTAAGGATTTCAAGCCTTTGACCTTACAAGATGCCATTGAGCACACTAGAGATTTAGTTGGAGCAACCAATAAAAATAGATTTACACCTAAGCCACCTATTATTCCAAGAGGTTGTGACAGTAGACCAGTGGACAGAGGAAAGGGGAAGTTAGATTAAGTTACAAGAAGAGATCTAAGAAGTAAGCAGTTATGTTACACTCGCAGGGACCCTTGGCAGCTATGACATAGATGTTTAAGCAAGGGAAAAATCTACTACGTTGAGGTAGTGTATGATAGTGATGAGGAGGCAAGTGATGAAGAGGATGGAGCTATCCATACCATGCAGGAAAACCTCATGGAGGAATAAGAATCCTTTCCAGCACAAGGTCATGAGGCACCTTTACCCCCATATATAGGCCTTAAAAAGGTCACCATTGCTTCTATGAGTGGGGTATCGAAATTTAACTCGGGGTGATTTTAAGAAACCCCCTTAAATTTATATGTATACTAATTGGGCGAATCCCCATGATACATAGCAAAAATTGAAGGCTATTTTATCAATAATAGAATATTTATATATAATTTTTTAGCGAATCTTTTACTTAGTTATATAATCTTGTAAAATATCGGCGAATCTTTCACTGAGTTATAAAATCTTGTATATTTCACTTAATTGTAAAACCTTGTAAAGACTTGGCGATTTTTTCAATAAAGTATAAAACCATATATAATAATAGGAAAATGTATCCATTAAACTATAGAAAGCCATCCTCGAGTACCTTAACCTTGACAGAGAATTATTCTGGAAGCAAACCCTAGGCTAGATAGCCAAACAAAGGTGGCGCATCTTTCTTCAAGGATAGCGCACCAATCAAGAGTAACAAGAGCTGATCAGAGAGTCCAAACCATAACCAAGAGATAGTCCAAGCCAAAACTGAAATCTGCTAATTGCAGCAGCTGCAACAACAACTCACCTCCAGACTTGCGCACAAACTGACCAACTGTAGTGCACACAAGTGTTGCTTTTGCAGTTATGAGAATACTAGCCAGAATGAAGACTGGCCTCCTGTATTTATACATCATGGCATCCCTTCAATCATTGTTCATCTATCCATCTCTCTAGTTCAGACCTATCTAGCTGCCAATTGACATTAAAGTGTAAAGATCCTATCAAAACAAAAGGTCTTTGTGCTCTCTTCCTGCATCTCATTCTAGTATTCACCACATTTTCCATAGAAATTTCTTGTATTTCACCTCCAATTATCTGGTAATTTATATGATTCATTCATACTTTGTCAGTAATTTAGTAGCCTCTTGATCCCATTAAAAATATGGAGCATCAAATAAGCCTTACTGAGGAGCCTGTGAATCACCTATACTACATAGTGCTCAATGCCATCTCCTAAAGTGTAATCACTACCCTGTGGTTTCCTTTAGAGATAGGTTCAGCTTGGCCATCTGGATGAAGACTAAGACTCTGATGACCTCAATAACTTTTTCCAAATGTCATCTAATTTAAAAGTTGTTTATTTCACTTGTGTTAGGATAAGTCCCCATAATGCAATATAAAGAAACTGCTACTATGACTAAAAACACATTTCTGCATAACCAAAAGTTTGGAATTCAACATTAGATTATCCATGCTTCCAACATTGAACCAGGAGTTTTTGGCTTCAAATACCTTAGAAGCCTTTTCACCATAGACCGAATTTCCTTTGAAGGTGGAAAAACTAGAAATATAGTAATATTGGTGCATGCAATCATTGATAAATCTGCAAGAGAATGTAAATT
>JASDQU010738456.1:0-23294 GCA_032191745.1 Picea mariana | reverse complement strand
GTGTGTGTGTGTGTGATCACTTTCACAAAAACATCCACTAAATGTTAATTTCCTAGTAGTATTGTATAACTCTAAAGTGGTCCAGAGGGAGCCAGTCTGCGATGTGCAAAGGGCAATGTAAAATGATGCCAAAAGGGCGATGGATTATGGGATCGAGGAAGTGGACTATGAGAAGGATGAATGTCTTGGTCCCCAATTAATCTTCATGACGTGGGAGGAGCTACAAGGGATTGGGCATAGTTCATGGGGTTTTAAAGCATATCTAGACTCTAATGCAGAAGGTTTCAACCCATTTTTGGAAGCTCAATATGCCTTGAGGAAGAAGGAGTACATAGAAGCCAAAGATCAAGGGTTGCAAGTTGATTCTTACAAGGAGCCCAAAATGCATTTATGTTGTTAGGATCAAATGGAGGTATCTTTCTAGGGGAAAAGACAAGGAGTTAAACATGATGGTGATTGGAGTCTTGATGCAAATTTAAAGGAGGTCTCATGAGATATGGGTTCTAGTTTCTTTCAAATCAGATCTCTGGCTCTATGTTTGAATGATATTGAGGAAAGTAGGGTGATAGGTAGTATAGAGGCATGAGAAATGGCCAAAACTTTACATAGAAGGAGGAAGTAGAAATGCATTAGAACTAAACCAAACAAGGTTAAAATGGTTGTGGGGAAGGATGTTGGGATGGATGAATTAGAAGGATTAATGGAGAGGGATTTACCAAGTTGATTTATGTGTAAAGAAGTGAAAGGGGAGACCCCGCGAGGATGGATAAAACAAAACTGGAAAACAATCCTAAGGTATCTACCTAAATTCCAAATTTTGATGAGGGTTGAATATGTTTTGAATTTAGAATTTCTAGGGATTTGGAGTCAATCCTAAAATAGAGTTGGTTATTGAGTCCATCAAGTATGTATTTGAAGAGATGGAAGCCTGATTTTGACCCAAGAAGCGAGCCAATGTACATTCAACAAGTATGGGTTTTAATGCCTGGTTTTCCAATTGAGTTGTGGAGTAAAGGGATCCTAGAGAAAATAGAGAATTCTTTAGGAAGGTTCATAACCCTGGAAGAGAATTTTGGGGTTTAGAAGGCAAGAGAATTATGAAGATTCTAGTGGCACTTGATCTACATGAAGGGTTGTCAACGAAGATTGCAATAGAATGGCATTCCTGGAACTACTCGTAGAAATTAGATTATTGGAGCATTCATTTCTGACGGGTTTACTACCATGAATTAGGACACCTATGGAGAGAGTTTAAGAAGCCAAAGGTTGGAAAGGTTTGGAAAAAGAAAGTCTAGGTGAAAAAAGAAAAAGGACCTGGTGAATTTGGAAGACTTTAATAGCGGAAAAACAAACAAGGGCATCATATCTCCCTCGGCCTCTAAGTCAAGGGAAGAAAGCAAAGACACAAAAGGTGATGACAAAGGAAAAGAGAAGGCTCAATTGTGGATGTCTCTAGCACATAACTCCCTAAAGGTCAGTTAATCGAAGTCTCAAAAGGCGACCTTGCTAGCTTGTCAAAAAGGTATGTTACCTTGTGGTTTTAGGTTTGTTTCTTTAGTAGATAAAAAATAATTAAAACCCTCTACAAAATCTCCATGCTCTAAGTTGGAAGCCTTTAAATGGGGGTTAATGATAGGAAACTCCATGCATGTAGATAATCAATCCTCCCATGAGAGAAATATTATGAAGCAATTGGGGATTTCAAACCCTATTTTAGACCCAGAAGAAGGAGCTCAAAGGAAGGAAGGAAAGAAAACACAAAACAATTATAATATAAGTCCTAGAAAGGATGTATATGTAGAAGAGAAAAAGTGAAATAGAGGGAGGATTGGCCATGGACACAAGTCAAAATCCCTCTATTGGGATAAAATCCCATATGGAAATTACAAAACCCCAAGGCTTTTAAAGAAGTTAGAGAAGGGAAGCAATTGACTATTAGTGGGGTCCTTATAGCAAGGAGGATCCTAAAGAAGGTTCCAAAATGATCATTCTCTCCTTCAACGTCAGAGGGGTTGGGGGTGCCCTTAAACAACTAACCCTAAAGTATATGTTTTCTATCTACAATCCAGAACCTATTCTTTTATAAGAAACTATGTGTTAAGGGTCAAAAGTAGTTGAAGTTCTTTCTTCCTTTTTGAAAATATGGGATCTATGTTCAATGGATGTTGAGGGTCTTTATGGTGGTCTTTTAACTAGCTAGAATAATAACATTGAACCAATCTCTATTGTCATGTTGATTGCATACATCCACGTAGAATGTAGGTCAAAAGAATGGGAAATAAGTTTTAAATTATATTTTGTATGGGCCCTACATGGACATGGAGCCCTTCCAAGATATGCGATATGGTTATAGGTGGTGATTTAAATTTAACTCTTTATTCAGGGGGGATTTGGGGTGAAATAGTAAGGCCAGATCCCTTATCAAATTACTTCAATCTCATTTCTGAAGAATTGAAGCTCATTGATGTTGAGCCAATCTAGATTATCCCACTTGAAGAAATCTTGGAAGAGGGAGGGAAGGCATATCTAAAAGGTTAGATATATTTCTGGTGTCTAAGAAAATTGTAGAAGAAGATGCTAAATTGAAGACATGGGTGGGATATGGGGGATCTTCTGATGATCTTCCTATTTTATTCGAAATTGAAGAGGAGTCTAAAAGACACTTCTCCCTTTTTCAACCACTCGCGAATTAGTGATGATGAATTTAGGAAATTAATAATGGTGAATTTGAAGAAATATGGTAGTTCCTCAGGTGAATATATAGTGAAGTAGTTTGCAAATAACCAAAAAACAAAGTGAACAAGAGCTCAATTGAATGGACAATGAACAACTCAAAAGGAACTAAAAGAGATTGAGGAATAAATTGGTAGTGTATTTGAACACAATTTAGAAGGGATCTTCAATAGTATTTCAAATTGAAAGGTCTAGAAGGAAAAAAGAAAGAATTATTGGATAAAGAGGAGACAACATGGAGACTCAAGAGCAAAGCAATATGGCCGGCAGAAGGAGATGATAATACAATTTTTTTTCATAATTGTGCAAAACATAGAAGGAATGTTAACATAATTTAGGATATTTGTCTTAAGGATGGTATTGAGGTAAAATCCTTCCAGGAAATAGTTTATGTGGGTATAAATCATTTTCAAACCCTATTCAAAGAATAAGAAGGGGATAATAAAGAGAAATCATGAAGGTGATAAGTATGTTCCCTAGGCTTCTTGAAGAGAGAATGAATGAGGAGATAAAAGTAGTAGTTACAAAGGAAGAATTGAAAGTAATGTTGCATTCTTTCAAGAGGGATAAAATCCTAGGTCCTAATGGATCGATAATTGAGTTTTAATTGGGATTTTATGAGTTGTTGGAGGAGGAAATTTTAAGAGTGGTGGAAGAATCTAAAACCTTTGAGAAAGTTCTAGGGGCTCTAAACTCTACATTCATTGCTCTAATTCCAAAAAAATAATAATCCAACTTCTTTTGAATAATTTAGACCTATCTCATTATGTAATCTAATCTATAAGTTCAACTTGAAGATCATAGCTAATAGACTAAAAGTTATATTATCAAATGTAATTTGAGAAGAATAATTTGGGTTTTTATTCAACATGCATATACATGATGCAGTAGGAATTTCTCAAGAATCTCTTATATTAAGGGGCTTTGAAATTGGACACAAATTTGTTTCTATGGGAAGGGATGTTGGACATTGGGTTCAATGCTTCCCGCGAGTTTCACGACATGGGTTAACCCTCTCTCGTGAATCCTAATTTTGGCGATTGTGGAAGAGATTAACGCCTGCGGGTTTTGGTCTAACAACAATCGTATTCCACTAAACGTTATCAGAGCGATGGGTCTCGAGCTCGAAACTCGCCCAACACGTGTTGGGGGGATATTATTGGACATCGAGTTCGGTGCTTCCCGTGAGTTTCACGACATGGGTTAACCCCCTCTCGTGGATCCCAACTCTAGCAATTGTGGCGGAGATTAACGCCTGTGGGTCTTGGTCTAACGGAAATCATATTCCAACAAGGGATACATTCAATGAATGTGGATAAGAAACCAGTTGTTGTTATGAAAATTGTTTTAGGAAAGGCATATGGCAAGGTCAATTAGCTATATCTTAGATTGCTCTTGATCTATATTGGTATGAATATTCAAACTATAAGTTGGATCATGGGTTGATCTGAAAATAGAAGGCTGACTTTTTATGCTATGCAAGCACCCCCTACTTCAATAAAATAAACCTTAACAGGACCTTGCTTCATGTGTTAAAATATGCAAGATGGTTTATGTGTTTAAGTTCTTGCTTCTTCTTTGCAATGTGCATGTGTGAGGAATGTTCTTTTACAAGGTTAATCATGTGTTATAAATCAATACACAACAATATAAAGTGCAGCAAATAACACAACAAACTCACAACAATACCAAGATGATAAAGGAGTTCACCCCTCTCTGGGCTACATCTCCTTGAGCCTCCTTCAATGGACTTGGCTCTTTGGGATTAGTTTGTCAAATGCTCTTTACAAGCTGATTCTCAACTCCAATGGATTTATAGACTGTACCATTGGATTCAGAATACATAAAAACCCCAAAATTGACTGTTAGGACTCTGGAAATGGACAATGGCTCATCCAACAATGACCTCTTCTACATGTGACCTCCAAGCTTCCCTGAGCTTCAATGAGGAAAAAACACCTGTAAAAGTCCTCCAATGGATCTGAAACCTATCCCAAAATGTTCAGAGCATAATAATCAATCAGAAATGACTATTCAGTCTCAGAAAATGGACATGGGCTCATCTGAGCAATGCCTCAAACAATGAGGGCTTTAAGGCTCCCTAGAGCTTCCTCAAGCTTCAATGGTTAAAAACCTGCATAAGAAGTCTTCAAATGCCTGTGAAAGTTGTGCCAATGGACTCAGAACGTCCAAAAACCCCTAGCTGGGCTTTTACAGCACCTGATTTGGTCAAAAACTGAAAAAGTTATGCCTTCTGCCATTTTTCCCCTTCAAGCTCTGTTACTGGTTCGCCATTCTGCACTTGTGGGTGAATGAACCTAGCTCTGAGCATTTTCTCGTGCAAAAACTCAGCACACACGCGCGTCCCGCAAAATGCGCCAAATTGTTGAACGGTTAACGGAATCAAAGCCCCCAAGAACGGAGGTGTTGGGTGCATGGGAGACTATATGGCCACGTCCCGCGCATAAAAAGGGCTAAGTTGCCAGGTTTAACATGCATGTGACAAATGGCGGGCGTGTAGTTGCAAATCCATTTAAACACGAAACTATAATCGAAACCACATCCACGCGCACTCCGTTTAAATAATGGTCACATGGTAATATACCATGTAATAACCGCGGGCTTATAATATAATTAAACGGTTACATTCAATGGTTAATATAACCATTGGTCACATTTCAACACATAAGACCGAGGGTCATATATTTCATACCCCGCGCGAATGGCAATGAAATATGGTCATATATATAATCGTATATAACCGTGGGTTGAAATGTTTTAAAAACCCCGCGCTCCATACCCCGTGGCATATGGTCATATGAAACCAATGCATAAAACCACGACGTTAAACAATTGAAATTCCCGCGCGTATATTGAAAGGTATGGTCATATGTGATACGATGAAACCTCGGGCTGGGGCTAAGCCCTGGCCTGACCCCACGTCGATTCCAACCGCGTTTGAATTCAAATAAAATTTTTTCCATTAGACATACAACAACCAACGCGTGGCATGTTGGTGGCTTTGCCTTTGTAAAAGCTTTGGAATGTGGCGAGGTCCGGGGGTCGAACCCCACGGACCCACAAAGTTTTAATAAACCAAACAAATGACAAACAGCCAATAACCGGGTGCCACGTGGCAGCCCTTCATTGGGCCACGTGGCATCTTTTCATTGCACATAATCATGCCACGTGTCGCCACCTGACTCGTTCAAAGACAACCAGTCAAAGATTGCCACATCCTTTGCCACATCAGCGCTGCCAACTCAGCTGCCACATCATCGTACGGTTGCCTACGTCAGCTGTACGGCCTCTGCCACGTCAGCAGTACGGCCTGCCCAGTCAACATCATTTTTTTTTTCCTGTTTGGCTCGGCGAACAGATCGCGATAACTTCTCCATACGGACTCCGTTTGCGAAAATAAATATACCGTCGGAATCAGGAGAACGAGACGGATGCAATGGCACCATTTTCGTCGCATTCCGAGCACTTTGAAAATTGAGCAAATTTTTGACCCCTGGTCCAGATTCTGATCACGCCTTCCCACTGAAAGGCTTTTGGACCCACAAAAGCTTATAATCATCGAACTGAGCTTCAATACTCTTCTGCTTTCAAGTTCTATCAACTAATTCTACTTGAAAAGTATTTTCGACAATCACCTGGGTACTTTGACATGCCTTGCACTGCAACTAGCTATGTCCCTCAACCACTGCACTCTAGCTGCTGCTGACCCACTGTTCTCTCTGCGCTTGGAAGACTGCCAGCCTTCCCACTGAGAATCAAGTCTCTCTTGTGGACTCTTTGACGTCAAAAATCCGCTCTCCAATGGCTGCAAAATTTTCCTGTGACATCTTGTCACAAGCCAAGAAAACCATCAATCTTGAAAACAAATTGACACAAGACTGAAAATAATGACAGCAAAGTCTTTTTGCTCTTCAAGCAAACTGTCGCCTCTTGTGCTTCATCAAAGCACATGGTGTTTTCCTCCATCTCAATGTACTCAACATTGACTTTCAAGACAACAACACCATCGACTAAACATAAGTCGAGAAACATGAACGACATAACATAGTCGCCAAGATAAAATCGACACAAGTCGAGACTCATGTGAAATGTTTCAACCTTCCAAAAAGACAAGTCGAAAACCATAATAAATGATCATGCTACAATCATGAGTCATTCATGATGAACTAACATCAAGTTCATTGTTTATGCACTCACAAAACCATATGCATGTGCATAGCTTCTTCAACTCTCCTTTCTGTAGAAACATAGGTACTCAATTTTCCCAAGTACCATAACCTTTATCAATTTTCCAAGATGAATTAATGTTCTTCCCGCAATGTTCATATATATGAAAATACTTTGTATTTTCATCACCTATCCATAGCCATAAAGCCTTACTCTTGAACTTCCATTATTTAATTTTCCAAAATTATATGCCTCTTTTTGTCTTCTAAGATTTTTACTTCCAACATTTGTTCCTCACACATATAGCCAAAACCTTCACTATTGTAAAGTAAATCAAGGTCTTCCTCCACTTCTCTAATAATTCTATCATCTCTTTACTTTTTATCTCTTTCCCATTTAGAAACTACCTTTTTTGCTTCTATAAGGTTTTGGTGAAATTGAATGGGAACAAATTCTCTTAAGTTACCAATATAAGGTTTTCGAACAACTTTGATTTTTCTCACAAACTCCTCCACCTTCAGCCATTCTAGACTAAATTTAAAGGGGTTGATAGGTTTCTCTTGTGTAGGTGCAACTCTAGCACTACAAGATTATGATCAAACTCCTCCCAAGAGGTAAACCAATTGTTTAATCTAGATGACTTCATCAAGGAATGCCTCAAAAATCAAGAAAAAATCAAGCTTTTTGTCAGTTCTAGCCTCTCCCACTCTCTTATTCCTCTAGTGTAATATCCCCTTCTCATTGGCACAAGAGCTCAAGGATGTAGTATTCTAGCTACCCCTCTAGACTATAGTCCAAGACAAATAAGGAGAAGGAAAGTATAGCCTTTTTCACTAGAATATCTAAAGTTATATTATTATAGTGACATTGGTAAAAGGCCAAGGAAGAATTAAGTGACTGTAAGGAAAATTAAATTAAAACCTTAGCAAGTGGGAAAAAGCAACTCAATGACAAAATAGAAAAATGAGGTATACAAGAAAGAGGAGGGTGCACCTCTCATCATCTTATCATCATTATTATTTTTCACTCTTGCACTCTTGAGCTAGATAGCTTACGTTTTGAGGGTTTTGAGTGAACACACCCTAGAAACCAACAAGGAGGTGAAAGATTCCTCTGTTCTTGGTTCAAGCTTGGCCAAGGAGGTGAAAGATCCCTCCCCCACCATTCTAATCCAGTCACAAGTATTCAACATGCAATATTTGGAGTTTGATGTACATATTTGAGGTTTTTCCAGCAGTAGGGCGCACCATTGGAAGAGAAGAAGCTTGATTTGCTAGGAGGAGACTTGATATGCATTTCTCCACTATTGGAGGTCTATTGCTAGAATCTTAGTTCCATTTTGCAGCTTATACACCAAGGGTTTTCCTCTCGGATGATTTATTTGGGCTTGGGACGAATTTCTAAAGGAGGGTGTAACTCCCATTGTGAAAAATCATAGATCTGAGGGAATCCTTCGGGGTTTTCACTCAAACTTGGATCCCCCCTACTCTACATCCCCCGATCTATGTTTTTAGGGTACTTTGGTACTGTTTGGAGGCCATTCACTAGGAGGTATAAATATTGGGCATTTCTATCCAGTTAGAGCCATACCAGTTCTAGATCCAACCATCTAGGGCTGCACCAGTAGAGATATAAGGATTCTATTCAGGAAGGGAAAGAAATTAATCTTGTAACAAGATATATTCAGTGGGTGAAGACCTAAAGTATCTATATCTTCTTTATTGTACTAGATCTACAGATCCATGTGTGAGGATCTCTTCTAATATTAAATAATGGTCAGATCTGAAGCTTATTGTCTTGTTTATGTCTTTCGTTCCTTGCACAATGTTCAAATCTTGTTGTTATGTCTTAAATGCAATAAAAATCCAAGAAAAAATCTTCAACACATCTTTCTATAAACTCCACATGCAAAAATCAGACAACTACAACAACAAACTCTAGTTCCTGGCTGAAATTTCTAAGGAACATTACAGTGGTATCAGATCAAATTTCCTTCGCCAGCCTGTGGAAAAATAATAGATGACTAGAAGAAGAGGTCGTGGGGGTCAACCAGTAATAGGTAACCCATAAGAGAAATAACATGAAGTTAGTATGGGAGAAACACATGAAACCAAAAATGCTACCTATGAAGAGACTGAACTTTTGGCAGACAAAGTAGCCCAAACAATGGAGGTACTTCAAAGCAGCCAAGAAACTTTGCAACATACTCTTGCATAAATGCAGAACCACCTATCCTTGGGACAGTCCAAGCTTAAATTATCTCTTACCAATTTTCAAAGGGGACAAGATATAATGATAGCCTTGTTAGAGGAATATAGTAAGCATCAAAATATTCTCTCTCAGTTTCTGATGGAGCAGAGGCATTGAAAAGATCCACCCTTGTTTGGGGGAAGCCATGAAGCTAGTGGATCTCGTGGAGGCAATGGAAATCATGAGGAATCCATACATAGAGGTCAGGTGGAGGAGCATCGATCCAATAATGGAGGACCAAGTCCATTTCACACAATCAACAAGACTACCCCTAGGTCGTACATACCTACCTTCCTAGACACACAAAGGAGGGATGCTAATGCCTTGGGTTCAGAAAGTTTGGGTGATGACTGGGAAACTGCAAAAAGGGAATACAATGCCATGAGTGCAGGGTTCGGGAGACAAGTTTCTATGGGAGAATATTTCCACTTGAAGATGAAAAGGAGATCCAAGGAGTGCTACAGAGGTGTTAGTGAGCTTGGAAGAAAGTTTGGAAAAATGGAGCCACCCACTTTTGATGTATTAGATCACATCTAGGTTACAACATGGGTACAAAAGATGGATGCTTACCTCCAATTGAATCCTATGGAGGAAAGGGAAGTTATCAAATTTGAAACTATGTATCTAATGGGGCAGGCACATGAATGGTGGTTCCATGGAATAATGACCTTGGGCCATGGGCACATCACTTCTTATCAAGAATTCACTCAAAGACTCATTGACAAATTTGACAAAGGAGACCCAGATCGTCATTTCAAGGAGCTTACACAACTTAAGCAAACATGCTCAGTTGAGACCTTTATTGAGGAGATTCAAAGAGTATCAGTGATGGTTTTGGATGTGGAAGAATCTAAATTACTTATGTTTTTTATAGATGGGATGACAGAACCAGTAAGAGGATGGGTTAAGGATTTCAAGCCTATGACCTTACAGGATGCCATTGAGCACACTAGGGATTTAGTTGGAGAAACCAATAAAAATAGATTTACACCTAAGCCACCCATTATTCCAAGAGGCTGTGATAGTAGACCAGTGGACAAAGGCAAGGGGAAGTTAGATTAAGTTACAAGAAGAGATCTAAGAAGTAAGCAGTTATGTTACACTCACAGGGACCCTTGGCAACCATGACATAGATGTTTAGGCAAGGGAAAAATTTACTACGTTGAGGTAGTGTATGATAGTGATGAGGAGGCAAGTGATGAAGAGGATGGAGATATCCATACCATGCAAGAAAAACTCATGAAGGAAGAAGAATCCTTTCCAGTGCAAGGTCACGAGGCACCTTTACCCCCATATATAGGCCTTAAAAAGGTCACCATTGCTTCTATGAGTGGGGTATCGAAATTTAACACCTTTAGAATAAAAGGAGTTGTTCAGGGACAAAGGGAAACAATGTTGATCGATAGAGGAGCTCCCCATAACTTCATTGATATAGCCATGATGGAGAGGAGACTTCTACCCACAATAGTGTTTGAAGGGTTCTTGGTTGAGGTAGCAGGGTGGCGTACCATAGCTTGTGATAGGTACATTCCACAGATGAGAAGAGATAGCTTATGTAGTTGAATGCTTTATTATGGATACAAAGGGCGATACAAACAAGCCATGTCCTCAAGATATACAAAAAATCATTCACAAGAACAAAAGAGTCTTTGAGCCTATTCCTCCAGGACAACCACCAGATAGAGGGTTTGAGCACATTATAAAATTGGAAGAAGGAGCCAAGTCGATCATCACTACACCCTGCAGGCACCCAAGGAAGCATAAAGATGAGATATAGAGTGATATCAAGGAATTATTATCTATGGGACATATCAGGCCGAGTTCAAGTCCATTTGCATCATCAGTGGTGTTGGTAAAAAAGAAGGACAGAACCATGCACATGTGCGTAGACTACTGAGCATTAAACAAAATGACCATTAAGAATAGGCACCCCATTCCCAGGATTGATGCACTGTTGGATGAGATTCCCGGTGCAGTTTAATTTACTAAGATAGATCTACGCTCATGCTATCATCATATCAGAATGAGAGAACAATATGTACATAAAACTGCCTTTAGATGTCACTTCGGTGATCCAGATTATTTTTGGCATGAAATGAGAGCAGAGATGTAATAAAGAAATGCACAGAGATATCGTAGATATTCAATAATATAATAGAAATGTATCAGAGATGCAACCATAAACACATATATACAGTAATACATGATTTCTATTAATGAAATAAATGTACAAAGACTGTAAAAATACAGAGTGAAAGACTCGCTAGNTCAAAAACCCTAGACACCCAAAAACCTAACCCTAGGAGATGAAGCGCCAAAAGTCATGTGGGCCCCGTTTGGGTAAGTTAGTACATCAACTTCCCGGGGTCGTAACTTTTGCATACGATCTTCGTTTTAGGTGTATGATAGCCCGTTGGAAAGGTATTGTTGAGGAGATTCATTTTGGGGCCCCAATCATGCCTTCACCTATCAATAAGAAGCTCTATCTTGAAAAACCTTCATTTAGGCCCTTAAAATAGCCCCAGAAGTTAAAACTGCTAAAAATAGTAAATTGCCAAAATTGCGAGAAAATTGTTTTGAGCTAGTTGGAAAAGGTGGGTGGCCACCGATATCCACCTGGATAATTCAACCACTATGAGTTTCTTGTGATGCTTTTTAGCCTCACCAATGCTCCTGCCACCTTTCAGTCATGTATGGACCATGTGTTCAATAAGCAGCTAAGGAAATACTTGTGTGTCTTCTTTGATGACTTACTAATCTATAGAAAGACGTGGGAGGACCATTTAAGGCATGTGGATGATATTCTGAGCATCATGATGGAGCATTCCTTATATGATAAAGAGTCTAAGTGTGAAATTGGTATGACCGAGGTTCTGTACTTAGGATATATTATTGGGGCAAAGGGAGTACAATTTCATTAAGAAAAAATACAAGCTATCACCAATTAGCTTACCCCAAGGACACTCACATAACTCAAAGGGTTATTTGGTATTTGCAGCTACTATAGAAATTTTTTCAAGGGCTCTTCCCAATTTGCACTCCTCTGACACACTTAACCAAAAAGGGGGCTTTCACTTGGAATGATGAAGCACAAGTCACGTTTGAAAAAATGAAGAAGGTTATGAGTACTTGTCCGATACTTTCCCTACCTAATTTTTCTCAACCTTTCATATTGGAATGTGATGCATCAGGAGTAGGTGTAGGGGCCGTCCTTATGTAGAATATGCATCCTATTTCCTATTTCCGATGAGATTCATAAGCTAAGAGGCCCAAAGTTTCTCTAAACAATCTATGACAAAGAGATGATGGCCATATTGCATGCTTTGTCCAAATTAAGACAATATTTAGTTGGAGAAAAATTTGTAGTAAGAACTGACCACAATAGCCTCAAGTACATTTTATCTCAGAAGGACTTGAACGAGAGACATCAAAAGTGGGTAAGCAATATTCAAGATGACAATTTTGATATTGAATATGTCAAAGGAAAGAATAATGTAGTTGTGTATGCCTTATCAAGAAGACCTTCAACATATTCCATGATAGAAATATCAGTGGATTGGAAACCACAATTGTTGGTGGAATACTCAAAGAATAGGTTTTCATGTGAGTTGATGGATGGGAAACTACAAAGTGACATGTACAGGGTCACAAATGACATCATTTATTACAACAGAAGGATCTATTTAGTACCAAAATCTACATTCAAAAAGAAGGTTGTCCAAGCCTTCCATGATGCACCAATACTAGGTCATTAGGGGTTCCTTAAGATGTACAAACGGGTGAGAGATATGTTCTCTTGGAAAGGACTCAAAGGAGACATTATGCGCTACATTAAGGAATGTGCTACTTGCCAATAGAATAAATATGAGCACTCTCATCCAACAAGACTCTTACAACCCCTTCCAATACCAGAGAATAAATGGGAGGGAATCTCAATGGATTTCATCACAGGTCTCCCTAGAGTGCAAGGTAAGGATTGCATATTCATAGTGGTGGATTGTTTGACCAAGTTCTGTGATTTCTTTACCATATCCATGGACTACGATGCATCACAGGTAGATGAGTTATTCTTCAAAGAGGTCTTTAGGATGCATGGCTTACCTAAGAACATTATTAGTGACATGGACAACAAGTTCATGAGTATCTTTTGGCAGGAACTATTTAGATTGGTGGGAACTGAATTGACTCCTAGCACTAGCTACCATCCCCAAACTGATGGGAAAACCAAAATTGTCAACAAATGGATAGAGGGTTTCATAAGAAATTATGTAGTAGGACAACAAAAATCTTGGGTCAAATGGCTTTACTTGGGGGAGTATTGTTACAATACCACCTACCACGTTTCCATTGGCATGTCCCCCTTTAAAACTTTATACAATTATAACCCTCTTACTTTTGAGGAGATTGACTTTAGGGAAAGCAAGGCTCTTATGGAAAAGGAGTGGATCCAGATTAATCAGGACCTCATCAGAGAACTCAAGGACAATCTCCATAGAGCACAAAACCAATAGAAGTTATATGCAGATAGGAAAAGGGTGGAGTGCACTTTTGAAGTTGGTGACCTAGTGTACTTAAGATTGCATCCATACATACAATCATCTATCAAGAAGAGTGGTGCTGAGAAATTACAACCACGCTTCTATGGTCCATATGAAGTGCAAAGAAGAATTGGAGAGGTGGCATATGAACTGAAATTGTGCCCAGGGAGTAAAATCCACAGTGTTTTCCATGTGTCCTATTTGAAAAGAGCATTGGGCCAACATGTACTAGTCAATGAAACATTTCCACCAGTTGATGAAGAAGGGAATATACACTTAATACCAGAGGAGATCATAGAAACCAGGGTGAAACAACTAAGGAGCAGAGCAATTGAAGAATATTTGGTTAAATGGAAAGATTTTCCCATAGAAGATGCTACTTGGGAAAGTGAGCGAATATTGCAAGAAACTGGTTCGGGATTGCTTGAGGGCAAGCAATTTCCAGTTTGGGAGACTATAATATCCCCTTCTCATTGACACAAGAGCTCAAGGACGTAGTAGTCTAGCTACCCCTCTAGAATATAGTCCAATACAAATAAGGGGAAGGAAAGTATGGCTTTTGTCACTACGAGATCTAAAGTTATATTATTATGGTAAAACGCTAAGGAATAATTAAGTGACTGTAAGAAAAATTAAATTAAAACCTTAGCAAGTGGGAAAAGGCAACTCAATGACAAACTAGAAAAAAGAGGTATAAAAGAAAGAGGAGGGAATACCTCTCATCATCTTATCATCATTATTCTCTTGCACTCTTGCACTCTTGAGCTAGACAACTTACGTTTTGAGGGTTTTGAGTGAACAAACCATAGAAACCAGCAAGGAGGTGAAATATTCCTCTGTTCTTGGTTCAAGCTTGGCCAAGGAGGCGAACGATCCATCCCTCACCATTCTAATCCAGCCACGGGTATTCAACATGCAATATTTGGAGTTTGATGTACAAATCTGAGGTTTTTCCAACAGTAGGGCACACCATTGGAAGAGAAGAAGCTCGATTTGCTTGGAGGAGACTTGATCTACATTTATCCATTATTGGAGGTGTATTTCTAGGGTCATAGTGCCCTTTTACAACTTATACACCAAGGGTTTTCCTATTGGATGATTTAATTGGGCTTGGGATGAATTTCTAAAGGAGGGCACAACTCCCATTGTGGAAATTCATAGATCTGAGGGAATCCTTGGGGGTTTTCACTCAAACTTGGATCCCCCCTACTCTACAGTCCCTGATCTACGTTTTGAGGGTATTTTGGGACTATTTGGAGGTCATTCACTAGGAGGCCAAAATATTGGGCATTTCTAGCCAGTCAAGGCCGTACCCGTTCTAGATCCAACCATCCAGGGTCGTACCGACATAGATTTGAAGGATTCTATTCATGAAGGGAAAGAAATTAATCTTGTAACAAGCTATATTCAGTGGGTGAAGACCTGGAGTCTCTATATATTCTCTATTGTACTAGATCTACAGATCCATGTGTGAGGATCTGATCCAGGTGGATATTGGTGGCCACCCATATGTTACAACTAGCTCATCTTGTCAGTTTTTAGTACAACACGTTCTTCTGTACTTCTTTTTAATTGTGGGCTCTACACTTCTGGAGCTGTCTGAATCCCTACACACATTTCAGGTGAATACTAGTGGCCTCCCACCTAATCCAACTAGCTTATTTTATATGCTTTCATGTCAACACATCTTACTGTACTTCCAGGGCCGTTTTGGGTCCCTAAACAATGTTTTTTTTGCTCACCATAGTCAAATTGTAGACGTAATCAAAGTTTGATGGTGTAATGCGTAGTTCTCAAAAATATCTTTCCAACAGGCTATCACGCGCCTAAAACGAGGATCATATGCAAAAGTTATGATCTCGGGAAGTTAATGTACTAACTTACCCTAACGAGGCTGACTTGACTTTTCGTGTTTCATCTCCTAGGGTTAGGTTTTTGGATGTCTATGGTTTTGGCATTCCTGTTTATCATAAAAAAAATCCTTTGGAGCCTCATTGTAATCATCTTCTGACGAATGAGTGTAGCTGTCACATCTCTTCTAAGAGATAAAGCTGCCACCATTCTAGCGAGTCTTGCACTCTATATTTTTACATTCTCTTTACAATTCTTTCATTAATAGAAATCAAGTATTGTTGTATTTCTCTATTTCTAGCAATTTTCATGAGTATTTCATTGTAATTTTTCTGTTTTCATTTCATTCCAAAAATAAATTTGGATCAGTGGTATCAAAGCAAGTTGCTTTTGATTGTTTTTCAACGCATGTCCCTGACGAGGTCTGAGTATAGCCAGTTGGGTCTCAAGTTTGTCTCTCTTGAGGACAATCACTCTCACATGCCCAAGAAACCCTTGATGGTGACAGAAAAGAAATATGGTGGAGCAGAAGATTCTATTAACTTGTTGCTTGAGCAAGCTCTCGCATGACAAAGGGATGAAATTATGGAGAATTTTTCACACATTCTTCAACGCCTACCGATAACAATAGGCGCATCTTCATCAATAAACCATTTTGGAGGAACCTCTCCTTTCAAGGTACAAGTTAATTTTGATATTCCCATATTTTAAGGTCAGATAGATGCAGATGCCCTAGAAAAATGGTTAAATCTGTTAGAAGGTTATTTCTCTATTCAAAATTTTTCCGACAGGGAAAAGATCACCTTCGCACTCCTCAAGGCTCTCCCCCATGTCAAACATTAGTGGGAAAATTATTGGGAGCAAAGCTCCACTGAGGAATGTGGAATATATGGGGTCGAGACCACTTAGGATTTTTTTGTGGATGCGGTCAAAGAACAGTACTATCCTGTTGATAACTATGAAGACCAGTACATGAGATGGACCACACTACAGAAAGAGAAGAGCCAAACATTACCGTAGTTCACAAATATTTTCCATACCTTGCACACCAAGCTGGGTATCAAAGACTCTGAGTGACATTTGGTTCTGAAATATTGTGGGTCTCTGCATAGGTACATCCAAACGAAAATGGATTTCCAAAACATCTCATCATTAGGAGCTGCCTATCGATATGCTATCAAAACCGAGTAGAAATTTAGGCACCAGAACAAATGGGAATTCGGGTTTGCAAATATGCAACAACCAAAGAATGGTAAAGACAACCCTAACCAACAACCTCTAGACAACCAGTCCAAGACACAGGACAAAAAGGGTAAAGTAAAGATGAAGAATGACATTGGGAATTGGTGTGACTTCCACAAAAGCACCTGGCACAACACCGATGAATGTCGCTCGAAACAGTCATTGGTGGCCAAGGTCAAAGACACGGAGCCAAACCTGTATTCAAAATTCGATCCATAAAATATTGAAAACAAACATATCATCGATGCAGACCCCACTGCTACTTTCACGACCACAACAATTCAACTAGAAGAACTAGTAGATCACGAAGAGGGGGAGCGCCTCTTCCATTCACAGATGTGGGTGAAGGGGATCCCATTGCATTTCATTGTTGATAACGACAGTCAAACGAACCTCATCTCAGCTAAGGTCGTCAAATAGTTATGGTTGTCGACAACACTGCACCTGCAACCATACAACATCGGGTGGCTTCACCAGGGAAGAGATCTTCATGTCAACCAACAATGTCTTCTATCCTATGGCATCCATCCCTTCAAGGATGAGGTAGTGTGTGATATTTCCCCTCTTTATGTCTATGATGTTATTTTGGGCCAACCATATATGTGGAAATGTCATGATGTCTATGAGTTTAGACACCGTAGTGTCATTATTACTCCGGGAGGTTAGCTCTACAGGATACCAGAGGTAGTTCCAACTACTGCTCCACCAAAACAACACTGTAAGGTAATCTCTCATACTGCAAAATTCATTCTCTTCATAATCTGTTCAAAGGATTTACAAAAGACCACTATAGCCACTGCAGCCTCAACACCTTCTATCCATCAAAAACATATTTTCAAAGAGACAAAATATATTGTTTCTTCACCTACAATGGTGCCTACACAATGCCCCATCCAACCCAGAGACAAACAGTTTGGTGGAATAGATTCAACTCCTTCAACAATAGGTTGTGACAGTCTTCCACAAGCCAAGAAGCACAACTTTCCAACAAGGAATACAGCTCACCAAGTTTCAGATTTAGGAAATGCATCCCCTCTTCCTTGGGCACTCAACATAATGGAGACCATTGCTTCCTAAGGGGGAAGGATTGATCCGGGTGGATATTGGTGGCCACCCACATGTTCCAACTAGATCCTCTTGTCAGTTTTTAGTACAACACATTCTTTTGTGCTTCTTTGTAATTGTGGGTTCTACACTTCAAGGGCTTTCTAAATCCCTATACATCTTCTAGGTGAATACTGGTGGCCTCCCACCTAATCCAACTGGCTTATTTTGTATGTTTTCATGTCAACACATCTTGTTGTACTTCTAGGGTCATTTTGGGCCCCTAAACAATGTTTTTTTTTTCTCTCCACAGTCAAATTGTAGACAGAGTTAGAGTTTGATGGTGTAATGTGTAGTTTTTGAAAAGACCTTTCCAATGGGCCATCACGCGCCTGAAATGGAGATCGTATGCAAAAGTTATGACCCTGGGAAGTTAATGTACTAACTTACCCAAACGGGGCCCACATGACTTTTGGTGTTTCATCTCCTAGGGTTAGGTTTTTGGATGTCTAGGGTTTTGTCATTCATGTTTATCATAAAAAAGGTCTTTAGAGCCTCATTGTAATCATCTTTTGACGAATGAACGTAGGCGTCACATCTCTTCTCAGAGATAAAGTTTCCACCATTCTAGCGAGTCTTGCACTCTGTATTTTTACAGTCTCTTTACAATTCTTTCATTAATAGAAATCAAGTATTGATGTATTTCTCTATTTCTGGAAATTTTCATGAGTATTTCATTGTAATTTCTTTGTTTTTATTTCATTCCGAAAATAATACGGATTAGGATATCTTCTAATATTAAATAAAGGTCAAATATGAAGCGTATTGTCTTGTTTATGTCTTTCTTTCCTTGCACAGTGTTCAAATCTTGTCGTTATGTCTTCAATTCAATAAAAATCCAAGAAAAACTCTTCAACACATCTTTCTGTAAACTTAACTTGCAAAAATCAAACAACTACAAACAACAACAAACTATAGTTCCTGACCGAAATTGCTAAGGAACATTACATCTAGGTAAGGGCTAATTTAGCTGGTTCAATGTCCAATAGGCCAACTTCTTCCAATTGTCTAAGAAAATATCCTAAAAGGTAGTCCACTTGTGTTATCTAGCCCCATACTTTTGATGCTCTTAAAGTAAATTTTAAATCTGCCCCCATCATAACTAATCAATTTTGAATGCATTTCGTTTTAAGAAAAATATTCCAGTATTCCACCTTGTCCATGTAATGACCATATAAATTCAACACAATGGTAACTTTCTCAAAATCCAAAGAGAAAAATGAGGTTCCTAGTCCTGTAGGAAAGGCCCAAGAATTAGTAAGGGTAAAGGATAATTTGTCCCACCAAGTTATGTTCCCTCCTGATCTCCCAATGGCATCTATAAAATCGAATTCCCAACTCCTAAACAATTTAGAAACTTCCTAAGTGATTTTATCCATGCCTGTCATAATCGCTTGCAATAGGATAATATAAGGTTTGATATTTTCTAGTAATCTCTTTTAGACCAAATTCTTTGAGGGGTTGGCCATCCCTCTATAATTCAGAGTCAAAAAATCATTTTGAACACTCAAAAAGGACATTTTCTCTAAGATCCCCTATCAGGGATAAGTGTTTCCCACATGATTTTTGAAGATGATTTTTTTTGGGCCATGGACATGTAGGATTTCCTTCCCCTTTGATTGGATTTTGGACCTTTCTCTCAAATGTAACCCAACCCCCTTGCCACTTTTCCTAGAAAATAGAGAGTACCCTTACTTCTAGGTCCAAGATTATACTTTTACAGTTCCACAGGACTTGAATCTTGATATGACTCCTGTTGGAGCCGCCTTTGTTTTTCTAGCCCATCACAAATTTTATTTTTAATGATTGAAATCTAAAGATGGTTTTCATAATTTCCCTCTAAGATATCGAGATCTCTAAAGCTTTATCACGTGAGCAACGATGATTATTCTACTCTCGAAACAAGTCCTACCTTTCGTAAAAATGCTTCCTCTTTGGTTCTACTTCGGGATCTCGTAGGTCAGATACTTTAAGTCATGAAGTTCACACGTCCCGAGCCATGAAACAGTGAAATCGTTTTAAATTTTTCACTCAAGACGGTAACGAGGGTAAAGTTTTCCCTAACCCATGATTAGACGTCATTGGGGTTTCGCGCCTCGACGTTCACCAAACCCAAAAAATTATTGTCATAGCCCCGATGGCTGAGAACACGAGGTCCTTATTTGAGTAACCCATGTCAAGGTTAAGGGTAAAAGCTAAACCGTGGTAAAAGATCCTCTCGGCATTTCACCACTTGGCGTTGTCCTTTTCAAAAATTTCACCATCTAAACCCTGACTCGTGAAATCACGATATGATTATAACGTAATTAATTGATCGCTTAATCCAAGATTATCTTCCCTTTTAATTAAGTCATGTTGCCACGATCTCGCGGTTTCACAACTCGGCATGTAAATCTTCCAGAAACTTATCTTCGAAGCTCTGAGTTGCGATATGGCGAATATAATAATTATAAAATTAATCAAACCCCAAATCACAATTACCTTTATTAATCAAAATTGATCTTCGCAGTCTCTGGTGTTAGATATTCAAAGTGTTGAACTAAAATTCCTGATATAACGAGTACCGAAATGTTGATTAACGTTGGTAAAACTGGATTAATTAAGCTAAATCGAGACATATCCCGCGTTTCGATGCTTGCACGATTCACGAGGTAGCCTTATTTTTTCCATACGCCAACTGACTTTTAAACTGCCAAAATTTATGACATTAATGAGGAAATAGGGTAAATCGATATATATAAGATCAGATTTTTTATGGCAGAATTTATTTCCAAATGTGATTTGACAGACTTGTTCTGAAAGGTACCGAGGTTCAAATATATATAAAGGTTGTGGTTCATTATAACAAATGCATTTCATATTACGCATAGCACATTATCTCTGAGCAGTTGACTTCTGTATGTATACACATTTCTATCGCAGAAGAGCCAAAACGCAATCTCCAGCCATGGCCTCATGAAAAGCATCAAAGGCGAATGTTGAGGTTTTGGGACAAGGCTCAGACAATGTCTCTGATACTTCGCCTCGAAGTATCGATTTGGTCCCAAATTGGTCGTTCGTTTTGGATGTTCTACAGGCAGAGTTGGTGGACTATTCCAACGACTCCAGCGACAATGAAAAATATGATATAACCACCAAGTACAAAATAGTCATCCAATCCGGAATGCACAAAGTAGCAGCCAGGCCACGATTGCTTCCATATTATGATATGGTTCGATGGGCATTGGACCATGTGGACATACCGACCAGAACCATCATGAATGAGCAAAAAGTCACCATTGGGACTTTCAGGCTGGAACATCTGCAAACCATGTATAAGCTGCCCACGACGTCCGACCACACAAATGGCACTGAATTCTTAGACGAGTTCAAGCAGAAGGAATGTGTATAGTATGATAAAACCATGTCCAGTTTAATAAAGGATTGGGTTTCAAACACCGCGAAGTTCAGAGCTAATACCCATGGCGTATATTCAATCGCTTCTTTAGAACCGCAGTACAAATATGTGGCTATGATGACATGCAGGTTATACGGAAGAGAGGACACCTCACATTTTTTTCCTTCCGTGGGTGCCTCTAATGTTTCGGGTCGCCGAAGGCAGTTCCTTTGACTGGGAAAATATACTTTCTGATAGCTTGACCAGTCGGGTCACAGAGTATCGGACACAGAAAGAGAATGGGAAGGCGTCTTCGTTCTTCATGTCTGCATACATTATGGACACAATTTGTTCTATGACACCATTTCCATTAATGAGCCGGAGTTGGACTTCGGCCGAAGACGAACCCATACATGTATATCATGCAAAATTATGGGAAAACAAAGTGGAAAATTTTGCGTATGAAATCTTTAACTGGGTGATGGTGCCCCTGCATGTCACCATTTTTGGTCACCCGCCACCCCGGATCTTGAACAACATAGTAACGAATCTGAGCAGCATAGCAGACTGGTATGTGGAAGCAGAATTTTCGTACCTCAGATTTTTCGGGGCTTTTGTTCCCCCACATGCGCTGCCATTGTTCATTCCCAACAAGCTGGCTTGTCGCGAGGTTACCAGGCAGACAGTAGTCGGTGGTATAAGCAAAGAGCTTAAAGGATATTCGAAGAAGGTATGGCCACCTTTTCCTGTTCATTTGAATTCTTATTCTTTATTAGATTCGGGCATGCCAAAGCCGAGGCCGCAGCCCTGGAAGACCTAAATTTGGTCTCCATCGAATACAAGAAGCACGATCCACAGAGGGTCGTGAGCAATCATTTGGCCAATTGCGGGCTCAAGAGATTTGAGCATGAGAATTCACCCTTGGATGACATTTTCCGAGGAGCAAGGTCCTATGCTGAGATTCTAGCTCGGATACAAACCTTGGCACCCGAGGAAAGAGCCGATGTTCTGAAGTTCCAGGAACATCGACGTAGTTGTCTTCCCGCAGTGTTGCGAGGTGAGGGTCTGAGTGCGTCGAAGGCAAAACAAAAAGGTGCCGAAGGCTCTAAAGATGCGACTCCCGATCAAGGAAAACACTAGGACGAGGGGGATCAAACGAAGAGTTCAGAGGCAGAGATAAAGACTCCAGACCCGCCGAAGAAGCAGAGTCTGGTCGCTACTCTGGGAAAATCAGCAAAGCAGATCGAAGAACCTATCACATCAGTTACCCCCTTGCAATCGACGCAGGGAAATATCGATGCAGGATGGATAATCAATGAAGAGTTGAGGCCCATAAGGGTAGAAGAAATCCCTCCGAATGAGTTTTTCTTCGATAAGAAGAGAAAGGCGGTAGTAAAAAGGGAATTATACGAGGAAGGAGAGTCAACTACCAAGAAATGTAAAGTTATAACTGATGGAAAGGACAAGAAGAATGAGCAATTTGCCACTGAAATAGCAGGGACACTAGGAGCATATGCCTCGACAAATCAATTTTCAGTCGGGCTCTTCAAAAACCAACTTAAAAGAAAAAATCGCCTCATTAGGACCCTTGAAGCCAGACTGGCCACAGCAACAAAGACTGCTAAAGACCAGGCGAGCGTAGGAATAGAGCAAGCCAGGTTGGACGATAAAAATGAGATAGAGATGCTCAAAACTAAGCTCGAGCAAGCACAGCTGGTGGTCCGGGATGGTCATATGCAAGCGAGCCAACAAAGGTATTTGATCGAACAACTACAGGCTAGGGTGGAGATCGCCGAGAACAGAATGATAAACATCGGGATGTTAAAATCCTAGGCAATCGAGATTCGGAGCAGAGTCTCTGTGGCACAGCGAAATTTGCTCACCAAGGTAGAAGCAATCCGGGACAACTGTTTGCTAGTCAACTAGGTTTCGGAGAACTTATTCGCTAGAGAAAGGGAAGCCGAAGCAGCTCGAATCGCCTTCCAAGAGGCTGTGATAGCCACGAACAACAG
>JASDQU010738455.1:143000-158449 GCA_032191745.1 Picea mariana | reverse complement strand
ATAATGGATAAGTCAGCCTTGTCGGTTGTTTTTAATGACCTAATTGTTAATTAAAGGTCATAGAGATCATATATATTGAGGACGTTTTACCCTCATTTGGAGATAAACACAACTTGCTCTCTTGTGAGAGTGACTCTTTTTTCTTTTGTCTTGGATATTTGCTCTTGGAGTGACGCGCTACACTTGAGGAGGATCATTTTTGGCATGCATATGGTGTTTTTGTCATTGGAAGGTTTACAACTAGGGTTTGATTATGCTCTTCATTGATTTGTAAGTAAATTTTGCATGCAAAACTTCTTTATTGAATGGTTGTAGGTAGAATTGCTTACTTTTATGGTTACATTGTTGTTATTTGCTTAATCATTGAAACCCTAGGGAGCCAACACACAAGTAGGTCGTGGCTTTATGTCCCCATGATAAAAACTTGTTTAGCCATTGATTAAAGAAGGTTTAGCCTAGCCATAGCTACACTAGTTTTCTTTTTTCTGAGTTAGTTTTGGATAGAAGTTGAAAAAAGAGGACGTCCTAGGCCTAATTGAGTTTACACCTAGGGTTTGGACTCTTAGGATTTGAAAAGCCTTGTCCCCAAGCAACACTTTTCAGCCCTAGACTTGTATTTTAAAGCTAGCCGTTTTGCCAAAGAGTTCTAAGGAAAGAGGGAGGAGCATGAGGCCTAGCTTTAGCTACACCGGAATGAGCCTCCTCCCCTTAGGATTTTGACTTGGTGGCCCTGCTATTGCAGCACCATCAAGCCTAACTCTCCCGTCCTTAGATTTAGATTCTCCCAAGCCATTAGCCTTACTCCTTGACTCCATTTACCCTAAGGCACTAGTCTAAGAACAAAACGCTGAGTCTTTTTTGCTCAAAAACATCTTTCAAACTTTCTTGATTTTGAAACCCTAACTAACCCTAGCAAATTCACTAACCCTAACCCTAGGATGACGTCTTGGCCTTTTTGAACTCTTGTTTGCTCCAAAAGTTGCGGCTAGGTCATCCCTCGATAGCCATGGAGGTGTTAAATATTTTCATTGGTTGAAATTGCAAAACGTTTACCTCTTTGCCTCTCAAACTAACCTGAATTTAGCGCTGACGTCATAGTGACAGCAACAACATTATTGATGACGTCAAGCCTCATTTCAAACCTTGTTTAGTGTAAAAACATTGTGGTTTGGGTCATCCTTTGATAGACATTTAAGTGTTAAACTTTTCATTGGATTATTTAGCATAACGTCCACTTATTTGTCTAGCTAGCATAGGGCTAACGTCACATTTTAGCAGGTATGACGCAGCAGCAACATTATTTATGAGCAGATTTATGATATTAAATGTATTGAGATAATACAAGGATTTGATTTTATACAATGAATGCATAGTATCACTTTGTGTTTATTGAAGAAGTATTATAAGCCTTTGTCTTTAATTGCAATAATTGACTTCGTCAATAATTACACTTATCATTGCTCATATATATGTTGAAGATAGTCATTGATACTTTGAAGTACTAACCACTGCAGCACATTCTTTTAGTTTTATTTGTCTTGTCTCGTAAACAGGTGCTCATTCAGTGATACATCTCTTCCTTGACTATCTCTCTTGGCAGTAATCTGTGAAAGGAAACTTTTATCTTGATCCATTAGACCTTTACCCCTTTTAGAAACCCAGATTACTAGCGACGTCTCCCTTGGGATTAGCCACCCTAAATAGAAAGAGCTCCCCATCGAGGTGACAGTGGGTGGGGAAGCTCCTGTTACGCCAGTTTGAAGCCTTGACTCAAGCTACCTAATCCTTTCCTACAAACTGTGCGATAACATCTCTCTACATGGAGAGGCTAGAAGATGGTATGATAATCTTCGAGCTGTCAGCATTACATCTATGGACCATTTTGAAGAAATCTTCCTTGCAAGGTGGGTTATGAAATTGGAATATATACAATCATTACTGAGAGGTCTTGAAAGCATAAAGCAGACAGAGGATGAGACCATCAGAGATTTCGGTTTTAGATTTCAAAGGTTGTTGTACCACATTCCTGAGAGCTATCGCCCTAAAGGCAAGTATCTCATCTATCTCTATACCAATGGAATTCTGGGGCATTTGAGCTTCCTCCTAAATAAAAAGGGTCCAAAAACACTTGTAGAAGCTTACAACATGGCCATTCAAATCGAGAGAAATCTCTCCTTGTCCAGAACCAATGACCATACCATGGACACTCTCAGCTTGATAAAACTAGTTTCCCTTGAAACCTTTGTTGAAGATCCACAAGAGAGAAGGGAACAAGTTTTGGACCAACAAAATGAGGACGTGATTAAGGAGCAAAAACCTAAGCAAGATGATGAAGTACCAACCCGTGCTCCTCCCTCTGATGAGGTCATCCAAGAACCTGTTTCTCTTGCACAGCAATGCGAAGATGAGGTTAGTTGCTTTCCACTTTAGGACTCCGATGACACCCTATTCCTTGAAAATGAAGGAGAAACGAAAGCTTTGAACAAAATGGATATTCCTTGTTGCGCAATCGAAGACAAAGAATCAATCCATGAGGATGAAACAATAACACATGCTGAAAACGCCAAAGTCCTCAAAGCCCCTGCACAAGAAGAAATAGTAAGTTGCCCTCCTCCCCTATTTTTTGATGATGCTTTACTTTATGATGAAGGAAATGAGGAGGAGGAGAATGAATTTTCAAATGTTTCAAACCTTGCATGTTATGACACAGATAGTGACATTGTTGATAACATTGATGAGTTCATACATGTTGGGACACGTAGGTGGGATGTAGTTGGTTATGACCTGGATCCCATCTATGACACAGAGAGTCATTTCCAAGTGTTGCCCTTGCAATTATCATAACAGATTGCTTTTGACCAATGGCAACAAGGAGATGAGATTTTTACCTTTACTTTTCAAAAAAACAATGATGACCTAGTACCTTGTTTTCCTGATGATTTTCAGTCTTACCTTGAGATTTTTGATGAGTACCCTTCTGAGCACTCGGATTCTCTCCATGAAAATGATTACCAACGACCACTGTGCTCGCATTTTGATACAAGTAAGAACATCGTTTGCGTAAAGAAGGATTCTCATGACTTCTCACTCCAACCACCTGTTATTACTTTACCTTGCTTTTCCATTAAAGGTGTAGTTGGTAAGTATATCTTTTATATAGAGTTTCATCTTAGGCAAACCCTAGAGTCCAAGGGTTGGTTAAATATTACAAGCTTAAGTGTATCTTCTCAGTTTTTCAACTATCCCTTGAGAATTTGCCAGTTGTCTAATACATCTTTGTCAATCCCTTCCCAGAATTCACAGTATGAGAACATCTTAGGTAGCCAGTGTGCCGACCTTTTGAGTCAGTGTTCTGAAACTTGGACTTTTCTTGACCCTTTCCTGAAGTGGATTGAGTACTTTCTTCAGAGATGGACTTGGCAGGATTTTATCCCTCCCACCCGCCTCCATGAGTTAGACTTTGAGATTTCCGATGATATGATATACATTCTAACTCATGACATTTTTGTGCTTGATTTATCACTATTTTGGTTTATGATGAAGCACAAAGGCAGATATCGTGGGACATTGTTGAATTGGCTACACTGGTCGTTTGACTACATCGAACATCCATCCAACAGGTAAGAAAAGGTAGGTACTTTTCTTTACATTTGCATATTGATTGGTTTACTTCAGTCTATATATATATATATATATATATATATATATATATATATATGTATGCTGGGGTGGCATTACCACCCCAATTTTGTTACTGATACCCCTGTCGAGATTGAGCAGGTCTGCAGGTTAGGCCAGAGATGCTGAGGTTCTCATGCGCTCTACGGTGAGCACATGTCCCCGAGTTGGAGCCAGATGTTATCCACGAATTTTAGGGATAACTAGGAGATCATGTCTCGAGGCCCACAGGTCCTAGACATGGAGTACCGAGAGCAGGTTTGACCTGAGCATGGCCCTGGAGGGCCCATCATTTTCTTCTTCCATCAGCTTTGTCTTGTCAGCAGCAGCATCCATCACCATCGGCTTGGTCTTGTATCGGAAGAGGTTCTTGCTCTATGAGGTAAGTACCAGAAAACCAAAAGCACCAGTCCAAAAATCCATTGGTCGAGTTTGAGGGGGAAAAATTTGGATTTTCAAAAATCCGACTGTACCAACTTACTCGCCTCAGCTCAGCGCATCTAGCCCCTGGATCAGAATTTCAAAATTTGAAGTTTGAACAATTAGGGTTTCCTCATAAAACCCTAAGTTGCAGTTGCAATTGCAGTTTCAGAATCAGTTGCAATATCAATTGCAGTTGCAGTATCAGTTGAAGTATCAGTTGTAGTACCAGTTGCAGTCACCCTTGAAGTTTTTAAGAATTGGTAATTATTACCGCTGCTACCAGATGGTGCCACTAATTGCAAATGCTATCAAAGGTATGTACTCACATATGGTTAAATTGTTAATCTTTAAAGGTTATTTGCAGGGGAAGGGATCTCTTGCCATAGATCCAGAAGGATCTCAAGATCCAACACATTCAGAGGAATGATGCAACCCAGGTTTGATTATCCCGATATGCATCTATTTGTTATGACATTATTTTGATCTAGGTTGCATGTTGAAGCTATGACCATCATACTAACCTTTGGTCAAAAATTAAAATCAAGGTATTAGATGGATTAAAGTTAAGATCATAGAGTTTATTCTCTAACCCAACCTTCTGTCAAGATAGCATATTGTCCTAGTAAAAAAGACAGGTTGAAGAAAGCACTTGTCATCTTC
This sequence comes from Picea mariana, assembly GCA_032191745.1. Taxonomy (NCBI): domain Eukaryota; kingdom Viridiplantae; phylum Streptophyta; class Pinopsida; order Pinales; family Pinaceae; genus Picea; species Picea mariana. The sequence goes on along the minus strand of JASDQU010738455.1, from coordinate 153,688 downwards.
AGTGAAGGAGACTTGAAAGAAAAGCAACACACTCATTCTTGAAGACAAGGCTCCAGGTCCCAGGTTTGATTAATTAAGTTGATAAGATACAAAGTTGCACATGACAAGTTGATAACTACCCCTTTACAAGTAAACACTATAGTTGAGGTAGCAGTCTTTGAAAAGTATTATACTTGGTAGCAAGAGAGCATATTGAGATAAATGCTTAATGTAACAGATACAACTAACATCTCCTCTAGGAGAAACTTCTTGTGTTGATTCCAAGTTACCATGAAGAAATGTTCGATCACAACACTAGAAGAGTGTTGACCTCATTTCGTATTGTATTTCTTACCGTTGATCTTTGCTTTAGACAGGTCACAAGTGATAGCTCTAAAGGAGCTACTATGATGATTATTTGTGTTTTGTTTTATCTACTATTATCAAAAGAGTATTATTCTTGCTTGTTGTTTTGTTGACCTTGTTTCAGGTCACAGCTGATAACCTTGAGGTAGCTCTAGTGAAGGTTGCAGAAGGCAACATATTAGATGAGATATGAAGCAAACTATGTACATGACCATATACACTCATGTACCAAAGAAGATGAAGAAGAAGTTATCTTTTGGGATTCAGAATATCTTATATGAAGATTGATTGAAAGGAGCAGAAGGCTCCAAAGATGACCAAACATTAGAAGAAGAACTCACAGCAGAATTGTTCAAAGGTTAATGAAGCCACCTTGACGAGAAGAAGAACTCGTTTGAAGCCTGACTCTGTGTTTCATATTTAGACTTGGTATTCAACACCAAGTATACCCTGTAAGATATGATGAAGTCCTTATAGACTCAGAAGAAATCGAGAGTAAGCCTGATCTTAGAAAGGATCAGATGAAGAGACAACTTCCAGGACTGGGAGACAGATGCCCTGAGAACACTGTTATCCCCAATTTCTAGGGATAACTAGGAGATCATGTCTCGAGGCCCACAGGTCCTAGACATGGAGTACCGAGAGCAGGATTGACATGAGCATGGCCCTAGAGGGCTCATCCTTCTCTTCTTTCGTCAGATTCGTCTTGTCAGCAGCAGCAGCATCCATCACCATCGGCTTGGTCTTGTATCGGAGAAGGCTCTTGCTCCATTAGGTAATTGGTCCAGGTATCATGGTATGTGTCACTTTTGATCATTATAACCTCTAAATGTATGCATCTAATTCCTTTTATTTCTGACGACTACTTGGATCTTACATTGACCCACTTGACCATGCTTGCAGACATTGACTGGGTGCCCTAGCAAGCCTGTCCCCATAGGTTTTGGTTTGCCACTGGGGGGTTTCTTAAGAGCCATCGTCCACTCCCATCATACCATCACTTTTCCATCTTGTCTCCCGCTCATCTGTCCCATTCCCCTTGTCCAGGCATTAGGATGATCTGTTTGTGGGGTTGCACCTTATCTCGTGGGAAGAAGGGGCTAAAGGCCCAGAAGGTAAAAGCAGTCGGTAAAAGATAAAAGCCTAAAAATAAAACCTCGAGATGCTTCGCCCAGGGATCCTCGAGAAGGCAATAAAAAGCCTCTCAGCAAGAAACAAGAGGGACCCGAAAAAATAACAAACAAGACCTAATCAAGAGGATAGGGGGTCTCATCACGAGCCAGCCTATTATGTTCATGGGTACCTAATAGCATGACATTGCCACCATCTAGTTACCACACCAGGGCAGTGACCTTTGGTTGCATGGCCAAGGGAAAGGGGGTCTCATCACGAGCCAGCCTTATCACTGCTATGAAAGTACTTGTGGGTAACACTGTCAGCTCTGGTCACCACGCCAAGGCAGTGTCCTCTGGTTAGCCCTTGAATAAAAAGAAAAAGAAGAAGAAAAAGCAAATAAAAGAATAAAGGCAAAAGGGGCTTGGAAAAATTTGCATCCATGACGGGTACAGCTCGCCTTCTACAAAGGCACCCACAGGTAATATCATGCATCCCTGGCTCTCACTCTACCTGTATGTCTGGACATCCTTTGAACCACTTCACCTCGTTTATATGGCTTGGATGAAACCCCTTGGAAAATTTCCTTTCCTTATGGATACTAGCCCAATAGGGTGTCTTGTCCTTTTTCTCAACCTTGTATTGTAGGTTTTTTGTAGAGTCTTTGAGCTATTGAATGATATATCAAGGCTTTCATGCATATGTTTGATAAAATTGATGATGAAATGTGATTGACATTGCTATGATCCCTATGACTAATGAGCCCATGGAGGGCTTAGTTTTTGATGTGCAGGACCATGCCCGACGGACAGGTACCACGTGGACCGGTACACATGGGGAGATGATTAGTTTGGACCTCCATGGGGCTAAAGAGCCCATCAGATGGTTGTTGAGACCCCATCAGGGGCAGAGACAGGACAGTGTCTGACCGAGGTCTTGCACCAAGAGAAGAAGAGGACGTCCCATTAGGGGCACTTTGATTGAGCCAAACCTAAGGGGATTGACCCACTTGCAGTGGAACGTTGGCCCCAGATGACCCAGGACGTCACCAGGAGGCTTGTGACATCATCATGAGCATATGGCAAATGGACAGGGTTGTTGGCACGTGTGGCAGTTTGGAAGAGCCCAAGAAGGGCTAACGTTTGGCTTCTAGATGCTGCACTGGCCCCAAAAAGCCCTAACGTCTCCCTCAGGAGGGCTTGACGTCTCACTTTTTGCTCATTTAGGGTTTTAAAAGAACATTTAATGTAAAAACAGTATGATTTTTGTTTAAAGCCTTGTAGGCTAATTTTTATGACCCAAAATTAATTAAAGGTCATGATACAGTATATATTGAGGAGTTTTATCCTCATTTTGACATAACACATCACTCACTCTCCTAGTGAGGTCTGATTTTTGCACCCTATTGGGGTTATTGGTTATTTTGAGGAAGGCGCACTTGTTTGGAGAGGAGATTTTTGGCAATTTATGGTGTTTTTCTTGAAGGAAGATTTACAACTAGGGTTTGCATGTTATTTTCTTGATGATTTGTAAGTATTTTTCTGCAAAACTTCTTGATTGAATGGTTGTAGTTTAATTTCTTGCATTCTATTTATATATATACATTGTTGAATCAAAACCCTAGGGGACAAACACACAAGTAGGTCGTTGTCTCATGTCCCCTGATAAGAAAACCTTTTGAGCCATTGAAGAAGAAGAAAAGAGCCTAGCCATTGCTACACTCTTTCTATCTTCCTCCCTTAAGCTAGCCGTACTTTTAAATTTCAAGGGAAAGAGGACGTCCCAGGCCTAAGTTATCTACACCTAAGGTCGTTTTTCTTTTAGGGTTTGATGAAAGAGCCTTGCCTTTGCAACACTCTCCCTCTTCAAACTCTCTTGTCTTGATTTTACTCGTCTTTGAGCTAGTCGTTTGCCGGGAAGGAGGAGAGAGCACGAGGCCTTGCTTAAGCAACACCGGAGTGAGCCTCTCTCCCCTAGGGTTCTATCTTCAAGGCCCTGCCATTGCAGCACCTTGAAACCTTTCCCTCTTGTCCTTTAAATCTCATCCCCTTCAACTTGTGCGTCCTTCACCTTTTGACTCCATAACCCTAGGCACTGATCTTAAGCCTCCAACGTTGAAGTGAAAGTGATTGAAACAACTCTTAAAACTTTTATAAATTTGAAACCCTAACTAACTACTAACCCTAATAAGGCTGACGTCACACTTGGGTATTCCATCTTGACGCAGCACTTTCTATTGATAAGCAATTAGATGGTGTTTTAAAGCATTTATTGAGTAAGGGATTGATTAAATACATTGTTGGCTACATCATCTCAATATTTATTGATGAATTGATATTTTTCCACTACTATATTGATAAACACTGATCTCATTGATATCTATTGTTATAATTGCTAATCTATTGACATCAGATAGTTATATGAAGTACTAACCCATTGAATTATAGCCTGCATATATTGTTTTGCTATTGTCTTGTTCCGGGCAGGTGTTCTCATTTGGGGCTACACTTCATTATTGGCTGTTTAGCCGGACTATCTAATCTTGGTGGTAACCTGTGAGGAGGGACTTTTACTTTGACATTTATACCTTGGCCTCTTCAAAACCCCAGGTTACCGGGGACGTCTCCCCTGGGCTAACCTCCCTAAATAGAAAGAACCTCCCCATTGTGGTGACATTGGGTGGGGTAGGTTCCTGTTACGCCAGTTTGGCCTTTATCTTCTAGCCTTTTGACCTAGCTACAAACTGTGCGATAACAAAGACTAGATCGTAGCTTCAGAAACTTCTAGGAGATATGAAATCTCCTAGGAAGATTCCCTTGTTTCAATAACAGAGAAAGAAGCTAGTCATAAAGACTAGGATATGGATTCTTCCATGAGACTAGAAGAGAAGTCAGTATTGACTTCCAAAATTGATCTATACAGATCAAGTATGTTGCAGATGTACAAAGCTCGATGTGTGTCTAGAGGATTCTCCCAGCAAGAGGGAGAAGACTATGATGAGACACTTACTCCAGTAATTGAAGAATAGTTCCAATATTTATGAAGACAACCAGAACAACCATGGTTCATATATAGTACGAGATGCAAGGGGAGGAATCCCCATATTTAAAATTGAGTGGCAATTGGTGCATTACATTAGTTGGGTCATGGAGACACGACCACAATAAAAGATAGAGTTACCTCCATGAAAGAAGAAAAGCTGCCTTCAGTATCAGTTATTGAGCCACTCTCAGTTTCAAATGAAGTTGTTGTCGTGATAGAATAAGAGGAGTTACTCATAGATTTCAACAGTCACAGTGAGAATGGAGCAACCATTCTCAGCTTCAGACCAGCTGCAAGTGCAGAGTCCCAGTTCCAGAAGGAACAGTTGCAGAGAGAGTAGAGGACATACTCCCAGACAGTGAGAGAGATAGTGCTTTGCAGAAAGCACATAGAACTAGCACATGATTGTGCAGATTGAGTTGCAGCTGAGCAAGTGTACCAGATTGGTACAAAGTGATGTGAAAAATTTGATTTGAAGTTGAAGACAGAAAGACTCAGATCCGTAAGTTGAAGAAGGCTCTATACGTGTTGAAGCAAGCTCCTAGAGCTTGCTATGGAAGAATTGACAGTTTCCTGACAGGCTTGGGATTTACCAAGAGTAAAGTTGATTCTAACCTTTATCTCAAGGTTATGAATGATGAGCCAGTGATTTTACTACTATATGTAAATAATGTATTCTTGACAAGATGAAGAAAAGCTCATTACAAATTGCAGAAGAAGCTCGCTACAGAGTTTGATGAAAGACCTAAATGCATTATCTCTTAGGTTTTGAAGTTTGGCAGAGCACAGAGAAGATCTTCCTTAACCAAGGGAAGTATGCAATTAAAATGAAGAGCCTTGACATGTTGAAATGTACACACCCATGGAAACGTAGTTGAAACTCCTGGTAGTTGATGTCGCTCTGTACAAACTGATTATTGGTTCAATGATGTGTATGACGAATACCAAACTAGATATATGTTTTGTCTTTAGTCAATATCTGGTAGAACCCAGACGTGTTCACAATGTTGCTGCAAAACATACGATGAGATACCTTAAGGGTACGTTGGATTTTGGTCTATATTATACTAGAGATCATGACTTCAAACTGAATGGTTACACTGATTCAGATTGAGCTGGAAGTGTTTCTGATAAAAAGAGCACTTCAGGATGTTGTTTCAGTTTGAGGTCAGCCATGACTTCATGGCAGAGTAGGAAGCAATCAAGTATTGCTCTCAGCACGGCAGAAGCGGAATACATTGTTGCATGTTCCGCCAATTGTGAAGCCATATGGCTTCGAATGTTGTTGACAGATCTATTTGATCTGTACATGGAAGCCACCATGATCCTATGTGATAACCAAAGTTGTATAGAGATGATGTGTTCTATGCTGAGTCGAAACACATAGAGATTCGTATCACTTTATTCGTGATATGTTGCAGAGAAAAGCCATAAAGCTCCAATATGTTAAGCACGAATGAACAGGTTGTTGATGTGTTGATCAAGCCTCTACCTCGTGTAAAGTTTGGCACTTTAGAGATAAGCTTGGTATAGTTCAAAAGGACCTCACTCAAAAGGGGGAGTAGTGTTCTGATGCCAGCCTAGTGCTGAAGATTTCCAGCTTCGTATTGTTTTTGTTGTGATGCCAGCTTCATGCTGTGATGTCAGCCTAGTGCAAAAGATTTTCAGCTTCATGTGTATGATGTGCCAGCCTTGTGCTATGATGATGTGCTAGCCTCGTGTTGTGATGATGTGTCAGATTCATGCTGTGATGATGTGTCAGATTCATGCTGTGATGATGTGTTGCCAGACTCGTGCTGTGATGATGTGTTGCCATCCTCGTGTTGTGATGCCAACCTCGTGCTGATGATGTTGTGTTGCCAGCCTCGTGCTATGATGCCAGCTTCGTGCTGAAGATTCTCAACCTAGTGTTGATGTTGATGATGCTACAGCCTTCGTGTTGTCATGTTGATGTTGTTGGTGATGTTCCATCCTTTGTGCTGTGATATTGTTGTTGTTGATGTTGTATCAGCCTTGTGTTGTTATCTATGTTGCACAGGGACCCGTCCCCCCCCAAAAAACCCAAGTACCCTGCGTTCCCGCGTACCGGGGACTTTTAAAGGGCTAGGAAACGTTTCCAATTGGCTGGGGACTCTATTCGAGACGTGGGGACGTTTAAGCCATCCCCAATCCATCCCAGGGTCAAATCGGGGACTTCTCGGGTACCGTACCAACATCCCTAAAAAAATTGGGGACAGATCCGCGAAATTATTCATAAAAAAATAAATAAATAACCCTAAATCTACGTTTGACTTAACCAGCCCGTGCATAAAGGCATTTTTACCCTACAATATCGATTTTATTAACCGCGTCTTCTCCCCTACAGTTCATTTCTCTGCTTCATTTTTATTCGCGTCTTCGGTTCGCCCTTTGCACGCAGCCTCACCCCTCGACCTTGCACGCAGCCTCACAGTCATTTTTTTGTTCCATTCTCCCTCCACCTCGCACGAAGCCTCACAGTCGGGCTTTCGAGCAAACGTTTTAATTTTTAGGGGCCAGTTACAGCGATTTTTAGGGGTCGGTTACAACGATTTTTAGGGGCTTTCGTTCTGACACAGTTCGTGGACATCGTAGCACAGTTCCTAGACGGTTTCTGGAAGTCTACACACTGCATAGTCCAGCCACCGAAATTTCGCCCGAGTTTACAGGTATGCGGGAATCAGAAATTTCAAATGTTTTTTTTTTTATTTTTATTGATAGACTATACTATATAGTTATTAGTTATGTTATTTATTTAATATTTATCATGTAGTGTAGTTGTAGTGTAGTTGTATTTTTTATTTTTATTTTTAGTTATAAACTTATATAGTATAACTATATACTAAATTTTTTAATTATTAAATTTTAATATGACTAAATATAATATATGCTATTTTTATTTTGTAATTTTAATAAATTTTAAATTTTAAATTTATAATATGTCTGTACAAGGTGTTATATATAATACAGTATATTATACTTACAGTACATAATAATTTAATTTACAACTGAGTATACAGTGTACACTAGTGACTATACACAATTTTAAATTTATTATTTAATTTATAATTATTTTATATTTATTAATAAAATTATAAATTATAATAGTAATTGTTAATTAATAATTTTAATTTATTATTAATTAATAAGTTATTAACTTATTAAGTGTTCACTGTTTTACAATTTCTGTAGTGTATCAGTATTATAATTTTTAAATTTTATAAACTCATTGTTTTACAATTTCTGTAGTGTATCAGTATCATAATTTAAATTTTTAAATTTCATGAACTTTTAATTTAGTAAACTCAGAACTGTAATATTAATATATTAATAATTGTATTAATTTAAAATTTTAATTTACAGTAACAATAGTAAGTTAGTATTAGTAACTAACTATAAAATATTAAAATTAAAATTTATTATTTAATTTACTTTGAAATTTATAGTTCCAGGCTACAACAGTAAACTTCACAGTCTCTTTTAAAACTTTTAATTTGAACATTTTAATTTGTCATGAGTCGTGACTCATTTTGTAATTTGTTGAAATCTGTTAAATATTTCAGATGGACAGCCCTTCTCAATCTCCTCAATCTGAAATGAGAGGACCTCCAAATACAATTCCGGAGTCCACTGAACACTCAATTTCCAGTGCCATAAATGTCAAGAAACCCTTGTTGCAATTTGTCAAGAAGGTCACTCAAAACAAGAGGAAACATAGTGGTGGTTCAGAGCAATGGTTATGCAGCGTTTGCAATCATGTATTTAAGGGCAGCTACACTAGAGTTTATCATCATCTATTGGCTATTCCAGGTGATGGAGTAAAAATATGCACCTGCCCATTGGAAAAAAGAATTGAAGTGACTAAACTTAACATGGCTGCCACAGGTGGTACTATTCTTGCAGAGGAAGAGGAGGACAACCCTTCCATTTTTTAAAAACCGAGAGTTTCTAGCTCAATAAAGTTCTCTCATGGAGAAACTCATGCCCATGATCAAGTTGATTCAGTAGGGGGTTCTAGTAACATTGTTTCAAGCAGGAAAGTTGTTGTCATAGAGATGTTCAATACACAACGCAAGTAGGAGGCAGATGATGCAATGGCTGAATTTTTCTTTGCTAATGGAATATCATTTAATGCCACTCGTTCTCCTCTCTACAAAGAGACGACAAGGAAAGTACTTGTTGCTAGCCCATCATTTCAACCCCCTGGTTACAATAAAATGAGGACAACCTTGGGTCTCAAAGAAGCAAGGGTTGATGGAAGGCCTGAGAAAATCATGGGTTGTTTATGGTTGTTCAATCGTCATGGATGGTTGGACAAATATTCAACAAAGGCCTTTGTTGAACATCATTGTCACCTCTCCAAAAGGACCCTATTTCTTGAGGGCAATTGATTGTTCTAGAAAGATGAAGGATGCAGCTTTTCAGTTTGAGGTATTGAAGGATGCAATCGAAGAGATTGGTCCTACAAATGTAGTTCATGTTATCATAGATGCTGCACCAGTTTGTAGGTCCGCGGGGTTAATGATTCAAAGCAGGTACAAGCATATATTTTGGACCCCTTGTTGTGTGCATGCTTTCAACAATCCACTCAAAAGGCAATGGAAAAATCTCTTGGATCACCCGCACTATTTTGGATGCAAGAGAGGCGCAAATGTTCATTTGCAACCACCATGCCTCTCTAGCTATCTACAGGATTTATGCAAAGAAGCAGTTCTTGAAACCAGCAGATACAAGGTATGCCACCTATTTCATTCTTCTTGACCGTATGCTAGAGGTGCAGCATGCCTTAAAGGCCACTGTTATTAGTTCTGAGTGGTCTGCATGGGGGGAATCAAAAACAGATCAGGGAAAGAAGGTAAGACAAATGTTGTTGAACGATGATTGGTGAATTGATGTGAAATACATAGTCTCTTTCACCTCTCTAATAGTGCAGCTAATAAGGTACGCAAATTCAGATACCCCTAAACTTGGGGAAATATACGAGTCAATTGATAACATGATCAGAAAGATCAAGTCCATCATGCGTCAAACGGACCTGTTATCGCTCAGTTTGTAGGGTAGGTTTAGTAGCTTGGAGGTAAGACTCAAACTGGCGTAACAGAAGCTTCCCCACCCACTGTCACCTCGATGGGGAGCTCTTTCTATTCAGGGTGGCTAATCCCAAAGGAGACGTCCCTAGTAATCTGGGGTTCTGAAGGAAAAGGATCAAGGGTTTAAGGCTCAAAGGTTTAAGGTAAGCTTTCCCTTCACAGATTCCTGCCAAATGGATAGTCAAAGAGAAGAAGGTATTCCACTGAGAAAGGCACCTGTTTGCGAGACAAGGCAAATAAAACTAAAATGTGTTGCAGTGGTTAGTACTTCAAAATATTAATGACTATCTTCAACACATATGAGCAATAATAAATGTAATTATTGACGAAGTCAATGATTGCAAATAAAGACAAAGGCTTATAATACTTCTTCAATAAATACAAAATGATACTTGCATTCAATGTATAAAATCAATCCTTATATATCACAATGCAATAAATGTGCTCATACATAAATATTGTTGCTGCGTCACTATACTAGAAGGGTGACGTCAGCTCTAGTGCTAGGTTAATTTTGAAGACAATGAGAAGAACGTTTTGTCAATTAAACTTATGAAAATGATCAACAACTCAAAGTCTATCAAATAGATGACTATACCACAACGTTTTGAGCCAAACAAGAGTTCAAGACAGGTGTGACGTCATCTTAGGGTTAGGGTTAGGTTGGCTTAACAATAAAGTGGACGTTTTGCAAACTAAACCAATGATAATGTTCCACACATCGATGCCAATTGCTAGGTCACAAGGCCACAACGTTCTATACCAAACAAAAGATCAAATAGGCATGACGTCACTAGCTAGTTAGGGTTAGTAGAAACGCTAGGGTTAGTTAGGGTTTCAAATTAAGAAAGTTTGAAAGATTGTTTTGAGAACAAAGAGCTCAACGTTGCAACTTAGACTAGTGGCTTGGGTTAATGGAGTCAAATGGAGAGAGACTAATGGCTTGGAAAGATCTAAACCTAAGGACGGGAAGGTTAGGTTTAATGGTGCTGCAATGGCAGGGCCACCAAATCAAAACCCTAAGGGGAGGAGGCTCATTCTGGTGTAGCTAAAGCTAGGCCTCATGCTCCTCCCTCTTTC
>JASDQU010738455.1:118885-140573 GCA_032191745.1 Picea mariana | reverse complement strand
CCAAGCAGTCATCAGAAATGAAAGGAACCTAATGCATATATAAGAAGGTTATAACAATCAAATATGACACATACCATGATACCTCGGACCAATTACCTCATGGAGCAAGAGTCCTCTCCGATGCAAGCCCAGGCCGGTGGTGATGGAAACTGCTACTGCTGACAGGACAAGTCTGACGAAGGAGAAGAAAGATGGGCCCTCCAGGGCCATGCTCAAGTCAATCCTGCTCTCGGTACTCCATGTCTAGGACCATGTGGGCCTCGAGACATGATCTCCTAGTTATCCCTAGATATCGGGGATAACAGGACCCCACTTTGGAGTTCTTTAATGAAATCCAAAAGTTGTTAGAAAAGAGATGGAACAAGTTGAACACACCTCTTCATATGGCCGCTTATGCACTTAATCCAAAGTGGTATGTGGAGAGGGAAGGAAGAGTTGCACCAATAGATGATCTTGAGGTGAAACAGGGGTTTATTGAGGCCATACAAAAGATGTTCACACCTGAGCAAGCAACCATAATTTGAGAACACTTTCTTGACTTTGCAATGTTCAATGACAACACTTTCTCTATTGCTGCAAAGAAGATTTGTTGGGTATGGCACAAAGAAATCCTAGTGGATGGTGGAGGATGTATGGGGACAAATCTCCAGAACTTCGCACTCTGGCTATGCGTTTACTATCTCAGGTTGCTAGTTCCTCAGCTGCAGAAAGGAATTGGTCCACATATAGTTTTATCCACTCTATTAAGAGGAATAGGCTTACCTCTAAGAGAGCGGAAAAACTAGTTTATGTGCATAGTAGTCTTTGCCTTCTTACAAGGAAAGCACCAGAATATTTAGAGGGACCAGCAGCACGATGGCATGTAGATCCCAAGGATGCTTCCCAAATTGATGATGAGGTGGATGGTGCATCTCTCCATGCAGGATTGGTAAATGTACCCATTAGATGACATTGAGTTGCAGTTGCAGGGCATTGATGATGATGAGAGAAAAGGCAGTGAGGCTCGTGCATTTTTGCATGGTCTTAATGTAGAAGATCTAAATTTCTGATTAGCTTCAGCCTTCATGTTAGTATGGGCATTGAGTCAGGGACTCCCTTTTATGCTATTTTGAGACATTTAGGCTTTAGCCATTTGGCACCCACACTATGCACTGTTTTGGCATTTTGCAGTTTTAGACTATCATCCATGTTTTTCCTAACTTTGGATATCTAATCTCCTAAATTATTAATCAAATTTTATTGAGTCTTGAATCTCAGTTTCTTAACCACTTACTATTATAGATATTAGATTCATATCATTATAATTTGAATTTATAAATTTATAATTTATATGTGATTGTCTTAAGTTTTAATAATAAATTGTGTTTGATTATGCTATTTAAGTTTTGAAATGATTGATGTATAGAAGGTTTAAGTTTGTAACTCGTAAATTTTTTGTTATTCTAAAATTTGAATTTTGAAGTTATCATTGTTTTTCTTTGCAGGGTCTTGTAACATCTACGCGAATTTTAAAACTTTAAAATCACATTTCGTCATTTACCATGAATGGTCAAAATGTTCAAGACCAAGCTGGTGAACAAAATGTTCAAGGCCAAGATGGTGAACAAAATGTTCAAGGCCAAGCTGCACAAAATAAAAATCCATTGTTGAAGTTCATGACACTACTTGAAAATGAACCAAATCTTTCCAAACAATGAATGTGCAAAGTCTGTGGCCTTCGTTTTAGAGGAAACTACCAAAGAGCATATCGTCATCTATTGGGTGACTCTCAGTCTGTTATTAAGTCGTGAATTTGTTCACATGAACAAAAAGCTGAAATTGCTCGGGCTTATGAAGCTCACAACTTTAGAATCTAATTAGTAGTACTTTTACTTTTGTGAATTTAAAGTTAAACTTTAGACTATGTAAAAAGACTTTAAGTTTAACTGTAGAAACAAGTTTTGGACCTTCCGAATGTATGTTTATTTTTGAGTCCTGGCAATGGACAAATGACAATGATGGTTATAAACAATGTATGTTTATTTTTGAGTCCTAACAATAGACAAATGGCAATGATGATTAGACAATGTCTGCTAGTTCAATGCTCATTAAATTATTTCAATGTTTTATATTTAATATTTATCATTCATGTTTATGGCATATTCCATATGCATATGCATATGGTGAATCACTGAATTTTAAATAAATTTAAATATTTTAATTGTTTTTAAATTTTAATATTTATTATTTTTCTATATATATATATATATATATATATATATATATATATATATATATTATTGTCGTCCCCAACCTGTCGTCCCCTAAAAAATTTGGGGGTGCGCTCTAGCCATCCCGAAAACTCGTCCCCCCGTCCCCTAAGCCAATGCAACATAGGTTGTTATTGATGATGATGATGTATTAGTGTTATACTAATCCATGTTGATACAAATGATGATGATGATGCCACTTCAGCTTCTTGCTGAAGATGATGATGATGATGCCACTTCAGCTTCTTGCTGAAGATGATGATGATGATGATGATGTTATTTCATCTTTTATGTTGAAGGATCATATTACTTTAGCCTCATGCTAAAGAAGATGATGATGTTACTTTAACCTCTCGCTAAAGATGATAATGATGTTACCTTAGCCTCGTGCTAATGAGGATGATGATGCTACTCCAGCTCCATGTTGTGAACGATGATGATGAGAAAAACTTCCGATGATTTATAGATATGCCAGTCAATGTTTCGGATGTTGTTGAAGTTGTTTCCCTCTCTCTCTCGCTTGATGCTGTTGTAGAATACCCTTCTTGTTAAGGGGGAGTGTTGAAATATTGTAACTGCAAAGACTATTCTATTTATTATTGATGTATTATTCATTAGATCAATCATGGACAAATAAGTCCAACATCCTACTTAATTGATGAAATAAATCATGTGTCAAATCAAAATTCGCCCTTTCACTTAAGTTGTGAATTATGAATCTGCTCAAATAGAAAAAGGGTGCTCCACAGATCAAATAATACTCCAGTGTGTAATATCCACCTAAGACGATGGTTTTAGCTCCCTAGGACATCATTAATTTGTAGTTTCCAAGTGACAATTTCCTAGTAAGCATAACAATTAGATTAATTTTGACACTTGCCCAAGTTTTCCCTAGGAAAACATTATTAATTGTATTAAATGAGTCAATTCCTATGGAAAACCCACATTTTCTAAGTTTTTCAAGTAAGAGAGGCAATTAATAAAATTAGTGACAGAAAGAAAAGGAGGGATGATCATGTGATGCTTCTCAAAGTTGTCGACATGCATAGGTCAATCTTTGTGCCTCTAGCTTTATTTTAGCTAGGAATTACTTTTTTTAACAATAACCTTCTTGAGGGAGTCTTACTACTTCGGTATGCACACACTTCCCCTTTCTTTTCTTTTGTTTGATCATTTTTTCAAGGTCCTTTTTTTTAGATAGGCATTTCACTCTTTGGACTTTGAAAGGGGGGGGGGACCATAGTGAAATGGTTGTACTTTGTTTGTTTTTCTCTTCACCTCTTTAGCCTTTATGGCTTTATTTGATTTAGGCCTTTAACTCTAACATTTTTCTTTTGACCTTTCAGAGATCATTACATGACGGGATGTCGTTTTTTTATGCAGATGGAGACAACTCATACTTAGGGATATGAAAAATGCTTATATATGGTTAGGATGTGGAGAGCGTTATACAGTCTGAATGCCTAGTAGTATGAGTAATCTTAGGTGGACACACTTCTAACAAATAAGATGTTTCGCAGCGTAATAAAACACAAGTGATAAGATTTTGTATGTTATAACTTATGACATTCTAATCAACAGTCGAAAGGTAACCACAACTTCACGACATGTTAGAAGGTTATATCATCGTGCCTAGGTAAGTATTACACATTGAGTATTTATGGAGTAACATGGAGCATCAAGATGCACTGATATCTAAGCATTTCCAAGAAACACATCATGGTTCATCGAGCAATCATCATGTCTCAATTGGAGAATGAAAGGACTTAGTCTGGATCTGAGAAAAGATGCATGATATCTCATGCATGTAGGTACATGATACCATTGTGAGGGTATCCAAAGGTTGCTACCCCTGAGGGGTAACATGTACAACACAATGTAGCTAAGAGGTTGTAAGGCAGTTTGGGCTTAAATGGTAGTCATCTAAGGTTATTAGCTCGTTTGTGTCCACATGTTCTCGTAATGTATGAGTTGACCTTGAAAGGTCAAAAGACTAATGGGTAAGGGGATAATGGTCCATCTTTATGACAATGGTTGTATTGAGAAGGTGGGTAGCGACATGTCTTTATGATGGTTGTCATGAGTCAGATAACAGTTTGTCTTAATGAGGATGGTTGTATGAGCGGCTAGTAGTCTATCTTTATGAAAGTGGTTGTTAGTTGATGTATTAAGTGTCCTGTTATCGCGCAGTTTGTAGTTTGGATAGATGGATGAAAAGAGGTCAAACTGGCGTAACTGAACTAATCCCACCCACTGTCACCTCGATGGGAGGGTTCTTTCTGTTTAGGGAGGTAAAGCCCAGGGGAGACGTCCCCGGTGACCTGGTGTTTTGAGAAGGCAAAGGATTGAAGGCTAAAAGATAAATTCCTCCTCACAAGTCACCACCGAGCAGATAGTCTGGCTAACCAACCAATAAAGAGAAGTATAACCAAAAAGAGAGTTGTACCTGCCCGAGACAAAGCAACAAGAGATATATATATGCCAGCTTACTCGCTTGGTTAGTACTTCATATAATCAATGACTATCTGATATATAAGCAATTGAACAATAGATATTGATGAAGTCAATGTTTATATAATAGCAATGATGTACAATATCACTTCTTCAATAAATGCTAAAGGAGTGTGGCATTCAATGTAACAATCAACACTTCATTTAGATAATGCCTTAAACAACCATTCAATTGCTCATAAGTAAAACGGTAGCCGCACAATGATGTTAATAGAAAAAAGATGACGGCAACAATTAGTTAGTAGGGTTTTGTTCAAAGTATTTGAAGTTGTTTTGATCAAAGTACCTCACATGCTAGGCCTTAGATCAGTGCATTCCTAGGGTAAATGGAGTGAAAAGGAGGACACAAGTTGAAGGATCAAAAGATAATAGTAGGACTAAGCACAAGAGGATTAAACCTTCAGGTGTTGCTATGGCAAGGCCTCAAGGATGAAACCCCAGGGGAGAGAGGCTCACTTTGGTGTAGGGGAACTAGGCCCCAGTGCTCTCTCCTCCTTCCTTAGCTCAATGGCAAAACGGCTAGCTCAAAAGATTGCATAAGACTAAGACAAGAGGTTTTGCAGGTAATGTGTTGCTATGGCAAGGCTTTACCAACCAAACCGTAGGGAAAATCGGCTCACCAAGGTGTAGGGGAACTAGGCCTTGATGCGTTTTCTCCTTCTTAGCTTCAATAAGAAAACGGCTAGCATGGAAGAGGAAGAATAGAGTGTTGGTAAGGCAAGGCTCTATTTCACTTCAAAGAAAAATGGCTTAAAACCTTGATGGAGACATGAGACAAGGACCTACAATGTGTGCTTGTCACCTAGGGTTTATTCAACAAATTATAACAAGAAATGCAAGAAAAACAATACTACAAGCATTCAATTAAGAAGTTTTGCAGAAATTCACTTACATTTAATCAAGATATCGAGTAGCAAACCCTAGTTGTAACACCTTCCACCAAGATAAATGCCAAAAATGCCAATAAAAGACTTCCTTCAACAAGTGCGCCTCAAAATTTCAGCCAATAACTCCAAGTGTAGCGCAAATTTCAGACCTCACTAATGAGTGAGTGAAAGATGATGAAAAAATGAAGGTTAAAACCCTCAATTTATACAGTACCATGACCTAATTTAACTTGTGGGTGCCTTTGTAGAAGGCGAGTTGCACCTATCTTGGATGCAATTTTTCCAAGCCTGATTCATGCATTTTATTCTTTATTCTTATTGCTTTTTCTTCAAGAACTTAATCAGGGGACACTGCCTTGGCGTCGTGACCAGTGGTGGCAGCGTTACCCACAAGTACTTTCACAGAAATGAGAAGGTTGGCTCGTGATGAGACCCCCTTTCGCTTGGCCATGCAACAAAGAATCACTACCCTGGCGTGGTAACCAGCTGCTAGTAGTGTCACACTGTTAGATACCGATGGACCTAATAGGTTGGTTCGTGATGAGACCCCCTATCCTCTAACTAAGTCTTGTTTTTTATTATTTGTATTGTGTCCCTCTTGTTTCTTGTTGAGAAGCCCTTTACTGCTTTGTCGGGGATCCCTGGGCGAAGCATCTCGAGGTTCTATTTTTAGGCTTTTATCTTTTGCCAGCTTGCTTTTACCTTCTGGGCCTTTAGCCCTTTCTTCCCATGAGGTAAGGTGCAATCCTCAAATGATAGGTCAACCCAGTGCCCGAACAAGTGTAAATGGGATAGATGAGCGGGAAGCAAGATAAAAAAGTGGTGCTATGGTGGGAGCGGACGATAGCTTTTTAGAAATCCCCCCAGTGGCAAGCCAAAACCTACGGACACAGGCTTACTAGGGCATCCTGTCATTCCCCCCAAACATGGTCAAGTGGGCAAGTATAAGATCCAAGCATTTGTTAGAAACAAAAGGAATTAAATGCACATATTCAAAGGTTTTGATGATCAGAGTGACACATACCATGATACCCGAACTCATTACCTCATGGAGCAAGAACCATCTCTGACACAAGACCAAGCCGATGGTGATGGATGTTGTTGTTGCTGGCAAGGTAGAGGCGCTGAAAGGGAGAAAAGATGGGCCCTCCAGGGCCATGCTAAAGTCGATCTGGCTCTCCATACTCTATGTCTAGGACCTGTGGGCCTCGAGACATGATCTCCTAGTTATCCCTAAAAGTGGGGGATAACATCTGACTCCAACTCGGGGACATGTGCTCACCGCAGAGCGCATGAGAACCTCGGCATCTCTGGCATAAACTGTTTACCTGCTTGATCTCAATAGCAATATTAGTAACCAATTGGGGTGGTGAAACCACCCCAGCATATATATATATAGGACTGAAATAAAGCAATCATAATTGTGAATGTAAAGCAAACTACTCTAGCATGCAATGCGAATGGTATAGTACAATGGATGCAAAAATGCCTACCTACTTACCTACACTTACCTGTCATGTTGTTGATGGATAGTAACGCTTGATATGCAAAGCGTTCACTGGAAGCCTCCGGGCCTCTCCCTCCATAGTGCCCAGGTTGAAAGAGTTTGTACCTGCATGACTCATGATTTTAAAAGGACATGTCCATAAACTATCCAATTTTTTGTGCATACCAAGTTTCTCCTTTCTCTTATCCCATAACAGTACGAGATCTCCCTCAGTGAAGTTTCTTTCCTTTGCTTTGTGATCAAAAGTGTTCTTTAACTTCTCCTAGTTTCTTCCCATTTGACCAAGGGCGTTTCTTCTAGATTCATCTAACTCTATCAATTGGTTGATTCGCCCTTGGATTGCTTCCTCATCTATAGCATACTGTTGAGCGAAACGGGGGATGGGAATTTGTAGGTTCACAGGAAGTGTTGCTTCTAGACCATATACTAACTCAAAAGGAGTCTTTCTTGTCGAGGTCTTTGTTGTTATTGGAAATGCCCACAAGGCGTACTTGATTTTGCTATCCCAAGATTTCTTATTTTCCCCCACAACCTTTTTGATAATATTCATAAGATTTTTATTGCTAGACTCTGCTAATCCGTTCCCTTGTGGATAGTAGTTGGAGGAATGGGATAGGACAATGCCATACTTGAAACAAAATTCTACTAGTGCGTGCAAGCTAAAAGCCTTGGCATTGTCTATAGTAATTTTGGAAGGGACACTGAACCTAGTTATGATCCGGTCTTCCAAAAAGTTCATGACTACTTCCCCGATGGCTTTCTTTGTGGGGATGGACTCTACCCATCTAGTAAAATAGTCTGTGGCTGTTAGGATCCACCGGTAGCCATTGCTCGAATTATCTTTGAACTCCCCAATGAAATCTAAACCCCACTGTTTAAAAGGTGCTTCCACTACTACGGGTTTTAGAGATTGCGTCCGGAGCTTTGGTTTACTAGAGAAGTACTGGCAGGGATGGCAAGATCGGACATGTCGGTGAGTATCGGAAAAGAGTGTTGGCCAATAATATCCAGCCCATAGGATCTTGTGGGCAGTAGTACGAGCTACGAAATGTCCACCACAGTATCCGGAGTGCAATTCCTCAAATAATCTCTTTGCTTCTTCCTGGTTAACACATCTAAGGAGCACCTATAATGTCCCCACTTTGGGACATCATCACAGTGCAGAGGTTTATGATGACCACAGTAGCCAGATGGATGTTATATCGAGTACAACCTGGTTATTGAGAGGCAATGTGGGGTCCAGCTTGCATTGCTCATCATATTCCATCATTATGAGCCATTCCGCACAGGTTGGCTTTGGTTTCGTTGCATTCCGACGATTTCCATAATTTTGACTATTTTGAGCTATAAGTTAATTGAATTCACTGAAGAGGTCATTTTGGGCAGATTACTTGGAGAAACCTCTTAGTGTAATAGCTCATTGGAATCAGGAGAAGCAACACTACGGGATGGGATGGTGAGAAGTGACTTTTGGTGGCCAGGGAAGCAACAAGGAGAGATAAGGTGTTTTTTAGAGGTAAAAAGGTTAATTAATTAATTAAAGTGATTTAATTAATTAATTAAATATTAATAAAATGAAAGTCACTTTGGAGGGGCAAGGAGAGCAAAAAGTATAAAGGAAAGGCAAGGGCCTCGACTCATTCATTCATGTATGATTATCTTTCGATATCTGGCTTTTAGCTAGTGAGCCCAGTATTGGGGGTTTTGAGGGTTTTGACTTAACAAACCCTAGAGGACAATTCAGTGGTGAAAGATTCCACCTAGCTTGTCCCAAGCTTGGTCTCGAAGATGCAAACTCTCCCACACCATTCTAGTTCCATATCTACTTAGTTGCAAGAGGATTCTACATCAGTTGCAAGGGCAGAGAGAGAGAGGGTGCACCAGTTAGGGTTTCCAGCAAGGGGGGCACACCATCCATTGAGAGAGGATTCGTCCTCGCTGAGGAGGAGTGATTTTGGGGATTCCAGGTATTGGGTTTCCTTTGCAGGGGTCATAGCATCATTCTTGGTGGACTCTGGAGGTGTTTTTGGTGGTAGATTCATTGTATTGAGAGTGGGACGATTTCCCAAGAGGAGGGTGCACCACATCTTGGAGGATAGCTAGATCTAAGGATCTAGTAGGTACTTTACCTAGTTGAGCACTTGGGCTTTCATTGTCGTGCCCCTATCTATCATTCTAGTGGATTGGTGGAGCAGTTGGAGGTCTCTAGAAGAGACGCCGAATTATCAGGGTTTCAGGCATCCCAGGGAGCGCACCATATCTTAGAGGAGGTTCAGATCCATAGGGTTTGAGGGAGATCTTGGAGATTCGGGCACCATGGTTGTTCTTGCCATCACCCGATCTATTGTTTGGCATCTTTCTTGAGGTGATTAGATAGATTTGGCAGCAGGGTCGAATTGTTGAGGAGCTTCAACATTCCAGCAGGACGTGACATCTTCCAGTGGGAGTTTGGCACTTCATACGGCCCAAATCTACCTTGGCATTGGTCTTCATCTCTTATCCATCCTTTGGAGGCTTATTTTGTATTATCGAGAGATGTTTGTTGCAGCTCTATTGTCTATCTTCTTAGCCATCTGTTGAGCATTCCAGATCGGCATTTTCATTGTAGCAGGTTCTTCTATTTCATGAATAAAAGCAGATTTTAGATGTTTTGGCTTGTCTATCATATTGTATATGGTCGAGGATGTTGCAATAGGGTTTTCGACAAAGTTTGGGACAAATCGTCGAATGAAATTGATTTTTCTGAAAAAGGATTGTAAGGACTTTTTGTTGATTGGGGTACGAACATATTTTATTGATTGGACCCTTTCAGGGTCTATGCAGACCCCCACTTTTGAAGCCACGTGACCCAAAAGTTTTCCCTCATAGATCCCAAAAACAAACTTTTTGGGATTTAGAGAGATACCATACTTCCTACATCGCTCAAAAACAATCCTGAGGTGTGAAAGGTGGTCTTTCTTATCTTTTGATACAACAATGAGATCATCCTGGTAAATCTCTATGATTTTTTGTATGAGATCCCTAAAGGCAAAGTCCATTGCTCTCTGGAAGGTAGCACCGACGTTCATAAGACCAAACGAAATTCTTAAGTACATAAAGGTTCCCCATGGCGTAGTAAATGTTGTTTTAAGTTGGTCTTCCCTTTTGAGCAAGACTTGGTTGTACCCGGAAAATCCATCCAACATGGACATTATCCCTGCTCCTGTAACCCTCTGAAGCAGATGTTCCATGTTCGGGAGAGGGTAGTTGTCCTTCAAAGATAATTGGTTAAGGTAGCGGAAATCAACACATAGGCGTATCTCACCGGTTTTCTTTCGAACAACTACCAAATTTGACATCCAAGAAGAATATCTGAAGGGGGCTATGATACCAACATCAACCATCTTTTCGAATTCCTTCTGTATTTGGCTTGCTAACTTTGGGTTGATATGTCTTGGCTTCTGTCGGAAAGGTTTGGCTCCTTCTACAAGGGGTATGGCGTGTTGGATGACATCTCCCCTATAGGCTTTTAATTCATCATAGTTCCAGGCAAAAGTGTCTTTGAATTCTCTAATGAGGGCTAGAATTTCCATCCCCTTTCCTTCTCAGTGGTTCCCTTCCCTATTTTAACCATCCTTGGGTCTATTTCCATAGCGATATTAAACTCTAGGGATTCATCTGTTTGTTTGCTAGGCTTTTTTCTTTTGAAAACATCATGTCTGTCAAAGAGATTTTCCAAAGGGATGCAGCCTTTTGGCAAGGTGTTGTTTTGAAGGTTTATAACCTCCAAGTTCATGGAGCTAGCCAGGAAGTTTACTTGTGAAATGGTGAATTCTTTAATGTTCTCCATAAACCTGATGATCTGGTCATCATCTTCAAAAGCTTGCCAATGCTCCAAGTTATCAGGGATAGAAGGTCTAAAGAGGACTTCCATTTTGCATAGGTCTCGAAGCGGACCATCACAAGGTTGTAAGGTGGAAGCGGAGACTGCCAAGGCATCTCCTACATAGTTTTCTTCCCGAGAAATGGCTTCAATTGAAACTATCTTAAAGGATTTCAAAAGGTATTGTGCAAAGTCTCAATACTTCTTCAACTTCTCATTCTTTCTAGCAAATTTTAGCAAAACCTGTGATACTATGAGGTCTGAATCCCCTTTCACCCTTAAGTACGTGACACCTTTGTCAATTGCTAAGTTGAGGCCTAGGATCAAAGCTTCATATTCAGCGATGTTGTTCGTGCAATTGTATTCCAACCTATAAGAGTAGTAGAAGGCCTCACGGGAAGGGGTTGTCAAGACAATTCCAACACATGATACGGAACTTGAGTGAGATCCATCAAACTCTAAGGTCCAAATTCCTTCAGGTGTTTTGATAGTGTCGATCCCTGAACTTCTTCCTTGGACAAACCAATTATCGATGTCGTTGTTAATACACATAGGAGTTGATCGCTTGACTCATCAAGGGTTTCAACTAAGGACCCTACAAGGGTTTCTCTGTGGAGGGTGAAGAATCCTCCTTTAGGGTGAGGGATGACTGCTTTGGACTCTTGCTCTTGAAAACTTCCAGCTAAGTGCTTTATGAGGTCCTTGTGGAAAATGATACCCCAATTGTTTAGGGCATCTACCACCATCACATCTATATAAAAAGGAGCACTGGGACAAGAGTCAAAGGCAACTTCTAGGTCCTTGATAACTCCTTTCGCAAAACCCCCTTGGGCATTTGGTTGTGAAAGGCTTAGGCCCAATTGGTGCATGATTTCCTCAGTCATAATGTTGGTCGTAGCAATTGGGTGAAAAACACAATTATGGAAGAGGGAGTTATTGACCTGGAGAGTGACATAGAAAGGTGTGACCTCACAATAATTTGATCTAAGGTTATCCACCTGGTGGACAAAGAGAGGAATTTCTTCAAGAAGGTCATGTTCATACTTTTGTGATAGAGAAGCTTCAATTTCTTCATTCTTGTGTGGGAAAAAGTCCTAAAAGGGTTCTACCTTCATGGGAGGTTCCCAGAGCGGAACATCTTGTACGTTGGTATGAAAATATCTCCATTTCCTTTTGGGAGGCATGAGTTTTACTTCAAGGATTTCTAGGAGCTTAGGTTCAGTTTATGTGATATCCTCATCGTTAGATTCCCAAGGGTTGTTATTGTGTGAGAGGTTAACCTGGTCGATGTAGTCTTCGAAGACAAGGTTCCTCTCAATCTAGTAAGAGAAATCCTGTGTTTCTTCTAGGGTTGAGGGTGACCGATCCTTGAGGGTAAACTACAGGATTCCTTCCAATGAGCTCAAGTAGTGTTGGAGGATAGCTTCCTCTGAGTTTAGGTTAGGTCAAACCTTTTTAAGGAGAAGGTTAAATCTATCATTGAAATCCCTAATGTACTCGCCGAAACCTTTGCAAATATCTAGGTATTGAGAGTATAAGGGTTGTGTGTGCTCTTGATTGCACCATCTTATTTTAAAGGCCCTTTCTAGTTCTTCAGGAGTTTTTATACCTCCTTTCGGGTAAGAATCAATCCAGGTCTTAGCTTCCCCAATGAGGGAGCTTGCAAAAAGCCTCATAAAGACATCAGGGTGTTCTTGACCAGCTTGATGAAACTCGAAACTGTCACAAAACTGGGTCCAATGTGAATTACCAAAAGGTACCCCTTTTCCTAAGAAGACTAGTAACCAAGACTTGACACCTTTGGGTAGGTCGTGTAATCCACCTTGGATGTTAGTCAGGTCAAAACAACCAAAGTTTTCTTGGTGAGACCATTTCTGAGAATTTACAGAAGGAACAGGGTTCATAGGGGTGACAGTGTCCACATGTTCTTGTAATGTATGAGTTGACCTTGAAAGGTGAAAAGACTAATGGGTAAGGGGATAATGGTCCATCTTTATGACAATGGTTGTATTGAGAAGGCGGGTAGTGACATGTCTTTATGATTGTTGTCATGAGTCACATAATAGTTTGTCTTAATGAGGATGGTTGTATGAGCGGCTAGTGGTCTATCTTAATGAAAGTGAATGTTAGTTTATGTATTAAGTGTCTTGTTATCGCGCAATTTGTAGTTTGGATAGTAGATGGATGAAAAGAGGTCAAACTGGCATAACCGAACCAATCCCACCCACTGTCACCTCCATGGGAGGGTTCTTTCAGTTTAGGGAGGTAAGGCCCAGGGGAGACGTCCCCAGTGACCTGGGGTTTTGAGAAGGAAAAGGATTGAAGGCTAAAAGATAAATTCCCCCTCACAAGTCACCACCGAGCAAATAGTTCGGCTAACCAGGCAATAAGGAGAAGTATAACCAAAAAGAGAGATGTACCTGCCCGAGACAAAGCAACAAGAGATATATGTATGCAAGCTTACTCGCTTGGTTAGTACTTCATATAATCAATGACTATCTGATATATAAGCAAATGAACAATAAATATTGACGAAGTCAATGTTTATATAATAGCAACAATGTACAATATCACTTCTTCAATAAATGCTACAGGAACGTGGCATTCAATGTAACAATCAACACTTCATTTAGATAATGCCTTAAACAACCATTCAAGCTCATAAGTAAAACGGTAGCCGCACAATGATGTTAAGCAAAAAGATGACGGCAGCAATTAGTTAGTAGGGTTTTGTTCAAACTATTTGAAGTTGTTTTGATCAAAGTACTCACATGTTAGGCCTTAGATCAGTGTGTTCCTAGGGTAAATGAAGTCAAAAGGAGGACGCAAGTTGAAGGATAAAAATATAATAGTAGGACTAAGCACGGGAGGGTTAAACCTTGAGCTGTTGTTATGGCAAGGCCTCAGGGATGAAACCCTAGGGGAGAGAGGCTCACTTTGAACTAGGCCTCAATGCTCTGTCCTCCTTCCTTACCTCAATGGCAAAATGGCTAGCTCAAAAGATTGAATAAGACTAAGACAAGAGGTTTTGCAGGTAACGCGTTGCTATGGCAAGGCTTTACCATGCAAACCCTAGGGAAAATCGACTCACCAAGGTGTAGGGGAACTAGGCCTTGATGCGTTTTCTCCTTCTTAGCTTCAATAAGAAAACGGCTAGCATGGAAGAGGAAGAATAGAGTGTTGCTAAGGCAAGGCTCTATCTCACTTCAAAGAAAAAAGGCTTAAAACCTTGATGGGGACATGAGACATGGACCTACAATGTGTGCTTGTCACCTAGGGTTTATTCAGCAAATTATAACAAGAAATGCAAGAAAAACAATACTACAACCATTCAATTAAGAAGTTTTGCAGAAATTCACTTACATTTAACCAAGAAATCAAGTAGCAAACCCTAGTTGGAACACCTTCCACCAAGATAAATGCCAAAAATGCCAATAAAAGACTTCCTTCAACAAGTGTGCCTCACAATTTCAGCCAAGAACTCCAAGAGTAGCGCAAATTTTGGACCT
Source organism: Picea mariana (assembly GCA_032191745.1). Taxonomy (NCBI): domain Eukaryota; kingdom Viridiplantae; phylum Streptophyta; class Pinopsida; order Pinales; family Pinaceae; genus Picea; species Picea mariana. Next base: position 126,048 of record JASDQU010738455.1, on the reverse strand, counting down.
CACTAATGAGTGAGAGAAAGATGATGAAAAAATGAAGGTTAAAACCCTCAATTTATATAGTACCATGACCTAATTTCACTTTTAGGTCATAAAAAGGCTGACAAGGCCAAAATACTAAAAATCATACTATTTTACATTAAATGCTTAAAATTAAACCCTAATCAAGCAATAGAGAGACGTCATGCCCCTTTTAGGGTGACGTTGGCCCCTTCTAGGGCAAATGCAGCATCCTGGAGCAAAACGTTAGCCCTCCTTGGGCTTCTCCAACCTTCCACATGTGCCAAAACTACCCCAGTTGTCTCCCAAAACGTCCATGTTGCTAGGTGACATCATGGTCAGGCAAGGTGACGTCCTAGGCCTTCCAAGGCCAACGTTTCATTGAAAAGGGCACAACCCCCCTAGGTCAAGCTCTACCGGGGTGACTCTGCAAGTCGTCCTCCTCCTCTCCTGTCCAAACCCCTCTGTCCTGTCTCTGCCCCCTGCTGGGGTCTCAGCATCCATCTGGTGGGATCTTCAGCCCCATGGAAGTCCAGACTGATCATCTCCCCATGTGTACCTGTCCAACATGGTACCTGTCCGTCAGGCATGATCCTGCACATCAGCAGCTACGCCCTCCATGGGCTCATAAGTCATAGGGATCATAGCAATGTCAATCACATCTCATCATCAATATTATTAAACATGTGCAATAAACCCCTATTACCCCAATTAAAAGATCAAAGACATTATACAAGCCTGCAATACAAGTTTGGGGAAAGTGACAGGGCGTCCTAATGGGCTAGTGTCCACTGGAAAAGGAAAGTTCCCGGAAAAGACTTCATCTAAGCCATGTAAGTGGGTGATGTAGATAAGGGATGTCTTGACAATGGGTGCAGCAGAAGCAGGGGATGCAAAGCTTTACCTGTGGGTGCCTTTGTAGAAGGCGAGTTGCACCTATACTGGATGCAATTTTTCCAAGCCCGATTCATGCCTTTTATTCTTTACTCTTATTGCTTTTTCTTCAAGAATCTAATCAGGGGACACTGCCCTGGCGTGGTGACCAAAGGTGGCAGAATTACCCACAAGTACTTTCACAGCAATGGGAAGGTTGGCTCGTGATGAGACCCCCTTTCTCTTGGCCATGCAACGAAGAGTAACTACCCTGGCGTGGTAACCGGCTGCTAGTAGTGTCATACTGTTAGATACCCATGGACCTCATAGGCTAGCTCGTGATGAGACCCCCTATCCTATGACTAGGTCTTGTTTTTTATTATTTTTATTGGGTCCCTCTTGTTTCTTGCTGAGAAGCCCTTTACTACTTTCTTGGGGATCCCTGGGCGAAGCATCTCGAGGTTCTATTTTTAGGCTTTTATCTTTTGCCAGCTTGCTTTTACCTTCTAGGCCTTTAGCCCCTTCTTACCACGAGGTAAGTTGCAATCCTCAAATGATAGGTCAACCCAGTGCCGGGACAAGTGTAAATGGGATAGATGAGCGGGAAGCAAGATGAAAAAGTGGTGCTATGGCGAGAGCGGACGACGGCTTTTCAAAAATCCCCCCAGTGGCAAACCAAAACCTACGGACACAGGCTTACTAGGGCATCCTGTCATTCCCCCCAGACATGGTCAAGTGAACAAGTGTAAGATCCAAGCATTTGTTAGAAACAAAAGGAATTAAATGCACATATTCAAAGGTTTTGATGATCAGAGTGACACATACCATGATACCCGGACTCATTACCTCATGGAGCAAGACCATCTCTGACACAAGACCAAGCCAATGGTGATGGATGTTGTTGTTGCTGGCAAGGTAGAGGCACTGAAAGGGAGAAAAGATGGGCCCTCCAGGGCCATGCTAAAGTGGATCCGGCTCTCGGTACTCCATGTCTAGGACCTATGGGCCTCGAGACATGATCTCCTAGTTATCCCTAAAAGTGGAGTATGACATGTCCTATTTATAGGAAAGCAAAGAGGAAGGAAAGCTTCCAAAATTCAATCTTGCATTATTTCATATGGGTTAACCGAGGCTATTGTGTGATAGTCTATGTAGTGTGTAAGTGTTGAGGTCCATGGAGGCATTGGAATAAGCTTGGCTTAGCACACGCAATGGACTACAATAGGCTAAGTACAATAATGAACATGGAAGTGCAATCGAGATTGAGGTTGATCGTACAGCCTGTTGTTGTGATGAACAATTGTTAACAATTAACATCATGGGTTGAATAATGGGTTCTCTTGACACTCGAGTTCCCACTATAAAATTTGTGTCCTCCTATGTTGTATGCAATTTGTTGTTTATGCTTTTGTTTAAGTTACTATTATTTTATGATGTACGTATCAGACAAACGCTTGAGTTGGACATGTTAATGATTGAGACCTTTCAAGTATTGGTATGTTAGTGAGAAAAAATATGGGCCTGCTAGTGATAAGATAGTTCACAATGGTTCTCTCTTTTACTTTTCAAATGTTGGTTCTAAGAGTCCTTAGCATTGAACTTCAAATACTGCAACTTCATTTTATATGTTTGAAACTATGGACATTAGAGAACGACACTTTGCATATCGTATCATGTTTGTCCATGGTGTTCCATCTATAGATAATTATCTTTTTTATTATTTTTGTTGGAAGTACTTCCAAGACCATGCCCTAAGGGTCTGTACTAGTGACCATATAACACAGACATTGGATTTCCTTTCACTTAACTACAAGGTCTAAGGGGTATCTATTCTGCCAAATTAGTGTGGGACTAGCCCTAGGCCTCATCGCTTGTTAACATGGCATTTAAGTGGGGGAGATCACACCAAGAAACTTGGTGGACAACGCAACACTCTATCAACCTCACTAGTGTACCAAGGCCTCATTGGCATTCTCTTGTTGATATTCAAACTTCAACTAGCAATTTTCTCCCCTAAATGGAAACCACCTTGTTTTGTGAAGTGAGGTGTAGATACAAAAGGGATAGTTTGCATAATAAGAAATAACATGAATAGTGACTATAGAGAAACCAAAGAGAAAATTTTATTACTAAGAAGCCTAGGTTCAATGTTTTCTTTTGACGAAACAATCTCATCCCACCATCACACACTAAGAATCGGGGCATTGGTACAAGGCTAGCCTTCATGGAACTCTCCCCCTTCTTCCCAAAATTTCTAGATGGAAGGTAGATCAACCTCCAACTACATAGGTAGTTGTTAACCCCAAATAACCCAATGAGATTTTATCTTAAGACCTCTATGGACTTAGCGCAAGACCATCTATCGAATGACCTAACCCTTGGGGTTGGACTAGGTTCAACCTAAGACATAGAAACCTAATCTAATCACCAAAGAACTAATGGGAAGAGGAATGAGAGACCTGACTTCATTTCTAAGATACCTAGAATTAAGACAAATATAATGGTAATGTGAGATGAGCTGAGAGCAAAATGTGAAGTTATAACACTTCATTACATAAACATGGGTTGTGTTGTCGTCCTTATGCACACTTGCAAATGTGAGCTAAGTCCTGCTCACTTAGTGTGCCCTCGAAGACACAATTTCTAAGCTTCAGCCCACACTGTCACCTTGACTGAAACTTCTTTCGTCTAGGCTTACTCCTAGGGAAGCCAAGGGGGGTAGTCCCTAAGTTGTTAAGTTAATTTTAAGTTAAGTGTTCTAGGAGTGAATTTTAATTGATTAGAGTCTAAGGAAAACTAGCCTAGGATGACAAGCAGCAATGCAAGTGCAAGTATAACTCTAGATGTGAGGCAGCCCTTTCCCTAAGTCAACTAAAGACTAGTGCCTAAGGTTGGGCAAGGGGTCAACTACGTTTTGGGGTGTTTCAATTACAAGAAGTATTACAATTAAATCAAATCAAACTACCCAAAACCCCAAGATTAGAATTACTTACAAGATTATACAAGTTTACAACAAATACAAGATATACAATAGATACAAAATATACAAGAGATAAAAGAATTCACATCCTAAAGCCAAGCATGCCCCAAGAGGCACTTACTCCACTTGGACTGCCTTCACTGGCAACTAACCACTCAAGCACTCAAGGATCAAACCAAGTGATGCCTCCCCAAGTGGGATACTCAATCACTTACTTTATCCACACCACAACAAATTGATTTACAAGATATTCAAGATAATAAACCAATGTGTCACATCAACATGAAAGATAAAGACAAATAGTTGCAAAAAAGAGATATAGCAATGAGATTATCACAAAGTGTGTTTGCCTACCGATACATCTACTTCCCCCCAAACATACACAATGTGATCTATGCAACTAATGTACTTTCTTAAGTATTTTATTTCCCACCCCCTAGACTAGATGTGTGTCTCAACTTCTAATTCCACCAAATAACTGCCCGGTGCTCAAGGTACTAGGGATAACGAGCCCCTAGCCTAGCTTCCAAGGTCAGCCCGTCGCCACTACAAGTAAGAAGTAGTCCAGACACGGGATCTCCCCAACGAAATCACGGGACGGTCCCCCGCCACTTCCGCCGGACTGTCCTTCAAACCCGTTTTAGATGATGGAAAGAGTTGTTAAAGACCCCTAAAATGTTGCTAAGTGTTGTTAGGACCTCCGGGTGGGTCTTTAAAGTGTGTTGGGTGTATTTTAACAAGTTTTAGACACTTTTATTTTATCTTATTAGCGAATGGCCGTGAGCAAAAGTTGTCCAAAACGAGTGCTTGAAAACGAAAGATTATACCACCATCAACATGTAAAGATATAACAATATGATAACAGAATGTTTAAATCATCAAAATAACATCACATGAGAGAACTTCAAAAGATATTAACCATATAACCATGAACCATGTAATGATACTTGAAAAGGAAATGAAAGATAAAACTTAAAGCACTTAGATGATTAAACCATAAGCAATGTGAGATGAGTGACTTAAGGTGTGCTTGCAAAGTGTTAAGATGTGTGAGCTTAAGAGATAAATGAGTTATAGCATGAGCATAAGTGTTAAACCATCACATCTATAAACATATTATCACATGTGCATTAAACCATGAACAATTAAACTTTAACTTGTGAAGAATTAAACCATGATCATCATATCATATGTGTGTGAGATGTAAGCATAAAAAGTGATCAAGGACGTGAGCATTCAACGTGTGTGAACCGTGAGCAATTATACCATTAACCACTTAAAACATTAAACCATTTAGAAGTGTGTGTTGTGCTAGCAAATGAATGTGAACAAAAATGTGCTAGGTCGTGAGCAAATATGAGGTAGGTCGTGGGCAATTATGTGTTAAAAAGGTGAAGCATCAAACCATATGTGTGTGTGAGCAAGTGTGCTAAACGTGGGTGCTTCAAAACAGAGGCAAGGTCGTGACCTCCAAGTACAAAACGCCTCACAAATGGACTAGGCTGTGAGCCAAAGATGGCTAGGCCGTGAGCTAATAATGGCTTCACAAAGTGACTAGGCCGTAAGCAAAATAAGGCTAGGCCATGAGCACAATGGGCATTAGGCCGTGAGATAAAGATGGCTTAAGAGATGCCCTTGGCCGTGAGCTAAATGAGTGAGGCCGTGGGCTAAATGTGTGCTTCCAATACCATGTCAATGCTATGCTAAGTTACCAAAATTTAATAGCTTAGAAGGACCAATAAACTTAGCAAATAAAAGATTACTAGAGCATCAACACTTCATATGCATCCAAGATTAGTCAAATAACTTAAAAGATAGTAGATCTAGAACATTTGAATCACATCTAAGTTATCTAACCATTAAGCATGAAAAGAAAGAGCATACGAGATTAATGAAGGAAATAAACTTGCAAATGAAAGACTATCTAAGATATTATCAACTCATAAGCATTAGAAAACCATCACAAGTTAATTTCCTCAAGCCAAGGCGATTTTGGGGATGACTCCCCCAAGGTGCCGGCAAGTGAGGCTAACACTACCAAGATAAACTTGCACAGAAAATGAGGGCTTTGAAGCTTCATTCTCATAGATCCAGAGAGCCGGATAGAGAGAATGTCAGCTAGGCTGTTGGCTTGCTCCTCAGGCAAGAACTATCTTAATATTGTTAACAAATATTAGATTTATTTTATTGGACAGAAATGAAAGAACTTGAAAATAAACACCACTACTAAGGCCAAGGTGGTGGCAAGCCTCCCGATATTGGCCAAAGAGAGTAGCTGATTTATACAACAATGAATAAATGAAATAGGAACTAATCTAAGTGTTATATGAACAAAAGAATAACTAGATCTAAGTTAGGTTACTTTTATGAGCTCAAAAGACTTAGAAAAACTTCAGAAATTTAGAGAAAAGCAAGAGAGAAGAGGAGAGATGTTACCCAAACCGAAGAATGTTGGGTTTGGAAGCCTCCTAGGTGTTGTATGCAGCTTGTACCTTGAAAATATGTCGTTGTCCTGCAAAAACAGCAAGCAAAAGCTTGCTGGAAATGCTGCAAAACACCAAGAAAAGTTACAGAAATTTTCTGTGTATACACAGAAAATTTCCAGCAAAGTATTATGCTAGAAAAAGTATATTTTTTGACCTATCTATAAGCTAGAAAGCTACAGAAAATGAAAGTGGAATGATAGCAATATTAGATGATAAGAAAAGCAAGAAGTTTATGCAGGAAGTGGTTGTAATCTGCTCCTAGAGTCTCCTCCACTCCACAACCTGTGAGACAATCTACAACTCAAACACAAAGTAGATCTATAGCAGCATAGTATTGTGGTTAGCATAAAAGAACCTGAACTAATTCATGATCCAAATCCAACCATTCAATACATAAACCATCAACACTAGTGTTTATTTGATTTACCCTAATAAACTAATTTATCAAGGAATGCTAGCATATAGAACAACAATATGAATAAGGAACAATATCACCTCATATGATCTTGATCACTAGACTAATCCAAGAGATCCAAAATGTCCTCCAAAGCTTTCTTTATTCATCCAAAATGGTGGAACTTTGGGCAACTAATTGCTCCAAAAATCCCAAGAGCAATGAGTGAGTGGAAGTTGGTAAGAAGCAAGAAGATGGCAAGAATTCGGTAGCATAACAGTAGCTCAAAGAATGGTAAGGAAAAAGTGAGGGAGAGGCTTCTCTTTATACCCCTAGAGGCAAAAGGAAGTGACTTGGATGAAAGCCAAGTGTCAAATCAAGAGCTAGAGAACAAATCTCTAGAGAGGGGGCGCCCCACTTAGGGTTTGTAGCT
>JASDQU010738455.1:90145-104081 GCA_032191745.1 Picea mariana | reverse complement strand
ATGTATTATATAAAAAACACTCCCGCTCCCGGAAATTTTTGAAAATCGACGCTCCCGCTCCCGCTCCCCCCTCCCAACAGCCTTGGTCATGAGTATGAGATTAGCAAAGCTTTATCTCCATACTGTGCCTGGGGGATTTATGAGTCCTTTGTCTGACGTATCGAGCTCTTAGATTACATCTTACACCTCAATACTGCCACTTGGCTTCCACTCAAATCCTAACGACTTCAACCTCTTAGAATAAATCTTACAACTTAATACTGCCACTTGGCCTCATGTTCAAACCTAAAGACTGACGCAAGTAGCAGGTGACATGCAAAGAAACATAAGCATCCTTCCTGATGTGAACTGAACACATGATCAGTCTCCTGTCCTGAACATACCCATCAACTGACCAAGATGCATTGACTAAAAGAAAATCACCCCATGAACAGACAACTCCATTGTATTATAATTCTTCAGACTCTTTACTTTCCAGATAAAATGCATTTGTCGGATCTTTAAAAATGCATGCCATATTTTAAAGTGAAGTTCTTCACACTAGGAATTTTTTTATCATCTTTATGTTGTTTGAACTTATTTCTGGATTATCCACATAATCCATTTCTTGTGGTGTTTCAAGGCTAGAAGAAGTTATGATTTTTAAGGATATTAGCTATCTGTGACTCAACATATGTAAAGTGCTCTTTTTTTTTTGAGATGTTCACTGTGTGTTATTATCGAGGTTGCAAATTTCGTTTCGGTGAATATATGGTCGAGGGTCTAGAACGAATGAAACTTATCGGAAATATGGGGAAAAATATTGGTAACAATAAACTTAGAACTGAAGAATTTTAAAAATTTAGGACAAATTGGCAACTTGAAAAACTCGGGAGAAATAAAAAATATTGGGAGAAATCTTAGCTATTTGCAACACTTATTATTATCCTTAAATAACCTCTATGTTATTAATTTTCTTTGTGGTTAGAAAACCCCAGCCATTTTCGTTGCTGCACCCACCCATAGTGAATTGCATAATCTATCTTGCTGCTTGCATTAGTTGAAGGCACCAATCCAATTGAACAAGGGTTTCCGTCATCAAGGGCCATATAGCTCAGCGGTAGAGCAGCCCACCGGCCAGGATAGGTTGGGGATCTGATACCTAGCCTCTCCAATTTTCAACAAGGTATCAAGGACATGTTTATAGGTTGATTGGTAGTGTCTAGGAGGCCTGAGCCAAACTGTGGCTTGGGAGGGAGTGTTCATAATAGAAATTCACCACTTGAAATTCAACTAGAGCAGATACACAGAGCAGCTCCCCTGGGATGTGGCCAAATCCTGACTTAATGCTTGAAATTTCTGGAGATTGACCCCAATGTTTTGAGTGGGCACTCCAACCATCATCAAAGCTTTATTTGTCCCAATGATGATGAATAGACATTTCACAAAATGCAGCCATTTCAATCTCCTAATTCAATCTATGGAAATTTTAAGCACTATGATGACTAACTGTGAAAACCTTCATGCTCAAATCCTAACTTGTTCAATATGCTATTATATGTAGCTCACCTCCCTGCTTCACATGAGGGTACTGTCCTGAAGTTGCTAATGTTTATGATCTTCTTCCTCCAAAGCAATTTCTCAAGCCGGTAGGCGAACTAGGGATGTTAGATTTCAATTGATTAGGCATTTACTGGCAATTAATCAACACAACCATGGTTTACATAAACAGCGCCGTAAAAAACCCAAATCATATTTATCAACTTTGGCGTCAGTTCGCACTCAATTCCTGAGTTGAATGCAGTGTAACATGAGCATACGGACACAATACCATTCCACTTTGACAGCCAAAAGGATCAGTTTCCTGTCAATTGGCATAAGTATTCGGCGACATAAAAGACACAACTGCATTTCACCTAGACAGCCAAACAATTTGTTTCCTGACAATTGAGAGAAGTAATCACGACATGCAAACAAAATTCAACTCCATTTAAACAGTCAAACTGATCTGATTTTGGTCAACTGACACAAACACTCAACAACAGAAAATGGGCTACAACGTGACCAACTGATACCTTCAGCATCTAATCAATTCGCAGAAATACAACACTCTAAGCCACCTAAACCATATAAACAAGCAGCATCGTAACAACATTGGTCGAATGCTGTCAATTCACAGAAACACACACAAATTGCCAAAATCTTCCTATCATGTAAATCCACGGCCTTTCGGGTTTACTGGAAAAACCTTAACAGCAATCACCCATTTACCGAAAACCTCCATAACATAAAATGCTACCAAAATATCCACTTCCCACAACATAAAAATACTTACAAACACTAAAACCCCCCCAATCCTTGTAGTTTCGAGAGAAAAACAAACAAACTTATGCATAATAAAAATCCCTATTTCTTATAGTCTTAGCGAAGAAAGTTCCGTGAAACAGAAACGCCATACACCTAAAGCCGTCAACAAACAGGCTTTTCTCTTCTCTGTCAGAGCTTACCGTCTGAGCGTCTCTTGTAAACGTAACGCTCCATCTGAAAATCACAGTTTTTAGTGCCGAGGTGGACATCTGCTGCAAGCATCATTTGAATGTCTGCTTCTCTCTGTGATAAAACCCCCTTGGTACCCATTTTTTCTCTGCAACAGAAAAATCTGAGCTCTGTAACAGATCTACCAGCGGAATCTGTTCTCGTATGGATGATACTCCGCCACCGCTGTAACGAGGGCTGTATGCGGCCTTTTGCTAATAAACGCCGATCACGTTTCAACCAAACCCTTGCTGGATAAAACCCTAGCAATAATCCGCTGTTTGAGTTGGTCACTTGCGAACCCGTTCCAATAGACCGCTTGCGGTTTGGTCGAGTGTATGAAATTTAACCGTCGATTGACTAAAAACTCATTAGGTTAAAAAGTTACATATTCTTACTTTTTAAGATACAAAAGATAGGAAAAATATGTAACATGTGTTTAAAAAAATAGTAAAAAATATTTTTTTTTTAATAATAAAATTTATTATGATTATGATGATAATTAACTTTTACTAAGATTGAATTGGTTTATTAGACTTTAAGAGGGTAAGTGATTACTTGCGATTCTTTAGAATTTTGTTTATGTGTTTGAAAAGCATTAAGAGAAGCTTTACAAGATCAACATACTTTTGTTGAGTTAAGAGGTTACAAAGGTTGATAGTGTGACAAATATTTTGAAAATGAGATCTGATATGGGTATAGGCTGGACAATTTAAGAGAAAGTGATTTTCATCTTCAACCTTCTTAGTGTCACAAAGGTGACACACTCTTTCATCCCATGGCGTTTTAGGAATTAACCAACGCTCAGTTTCACTATAGAGCTCGTGAGAATTTGTTATTATCTTAGCAATGTTTATTTTTTTCTTTACACTTGGCAAAACAATAGATAATTTTGATCTTTTAGACTAGCGTTGATTACATCTTTATAATACCTTAATTTTATTTTTTCCTCTAACTCTTTATCACACCACATTTTCTCTTTAAATTTTGATTTGACGTTTTTTTTTAATAGTATTTTTATTCTGCAAAATGGTGTCTTCCATGATTCCCCAATAGTTTAGCCAAGACTAAGCATCTTTATGTCATCCTCGTTTGAGTCGATGGTGATTATGACTCGATTTTGAAGCAATTTTAGGAAGCCTCTTGTCTTCCATGTTGTTTAACTTGTTCTTATACATTAGGTATCTAGTCATAGCCATGCTCTCAATGGGGGAGAGGCTTGTTTCTAAAAGGAGGATGGGATAGGGTGTATTTCCTTTAATTTTGAGATTATAGGTTATAAAAATTTGTTGTATTTGCTCTATCTTTCTCCAAGATTCACGACAGATACTACAGCCCCAAACTTCACATCCATAAAGAATAACAGGTGTAACAAGAGTCTCAAAGAGGAATTTCTTCTTATCCCAACTCCAAAGATCAGTTGATTTACAATTGTTTTCAAGCTCATAATAAGTTGTCCATCCCCCAATAATCTGTTTCTCAATGCTATAATTCCAATTGAGCTTGTGGTGAATATCGATTCCAAGATATTTGTATGAAGTCACTTTCTCCAAGTCGTTGTTGTCATATACGAAGGTATCATAAGGGATCTTATTGGATTAATAATCATGACCTTAGTCTTATCAGTATTAACAATCATACCCATATTGAAGCAAAAATCCTTGAGGATTCTTAGTTGGTTTTCAAGATCATGGGGACTCCTTACCATAAGAACAATATCATCAGCAGACAGAATAAGATTGATGACTATACCAATAAGAATAGGGCCGACACAACCTACTTTTTATTATCAAAACTAAAATATAATTTAATTATTTTTTATAAACAAATTAAAATTACCATATATTGGTTAAAACTCAATTAAAAAGTTCATGAATGCTCTTTTTTTCATCACAAACTTTTACAAACAAGGGTTGCATGGCAACGCAGTCCCTACCAAGTTAGTTGGGAAATACATGTTGAACAATTAAACTTAATATAACTAAATGCATAAGTAATGAATATTTTTTGTCAAAAGATAATAATAGAGGTTTCTTTGTTATTCAAAATGTATAATGAACAATAAGTTGAATGGAACTATAATATTCATAAATATAATATAAATATAATAATAAATAATATATTAGATAATAGATATAATATAAATATAATAATGCATAATAATAAATACATAGTACAACTTTTTATATCTAGATGTGGTGTGAAATTCATTGATTTATGTAATTAATTCTACACATTGAAAGACGTGAAGGGAGCAATAACATTTCAATTCTATCAACCAATTAGAAATGAGAAACACAAATATTTTTATTATATCCAAAAATATATATTTGTTTTCCTATGTTAAACATTACATTGCATACACAAATTTATGGTAAAAGGTAAATTAATGTCACATCAAAAGCAAACTTATCACTATAGTCACATGGCATGGACTAATAAGGTTTAACCGTAGAATATATGAGGTGTCTCCATGTGCTTTTTACTTTTTTTTTTATTCTTTCTAACAATTTGTTAACATCTTGGGAGAATGAATGAAGAGTATTTTTATTCATAAAAAAAATTTATAGGATTAACTAATAACTTTTGTGAAATTATATATATCAAATTAATATATATGATATTTTCTTGTTAATGGTATAAATGAAAGATTTTGTTATTTATAATTTATGTAGATGTAGATACTTCGTTTTTTTTAATTTGATTTTATATTCATAAATTTGAATTTATAATTTTTTTTTATGAAGAAACACATATTTTTAATCATTAAACCCACTCATATTATATGGACATCAAGATATTTATTGAAACAAAATGTAGAGATTAATTTCACAATCCTTAAGAGATGAACATCCTTGAATTTGTAAGGATTTTGGTAGAGAATTTTCTTGATAGACACTGTGTAGGAGGTTTTGAAACGTCCAACGTTTCGAGTGGACACTCCACCCATCATCACGAACAAAAGCAGCTAATATGTTGGAAAAGAGTGTTGAGGTTTGAATTTATAGAGGCGGGTTGGGAAGTAACAGGTAACGCTTTTGGTATAGTCGTTTTAAGGTTCTTGTTAGAGTACTTCAGTTCATATGTGTTACTTTGTCTTTATTTTTCTTCTCCTCAAAAGCCATTTTTAAAAAATAATGAGTTTATGCTATCTCCAACAAAGGCAAATATTTAAATCTGAAAGTACTTAAAGAGAAATTTTTACTATTACGGATATTTACTCTAATTCATAGATAATGAGTTGATATTATTTTCAACAAAGGTAAATATGCCTTGAACATAATCTGATTTTGTGTTTGGGTCATCAAAGGGCCCAACAATAAAGTTAGTCATTGATTTTGTTGGTAGGCACTCTAATGACCTAAAAACATAATCAAGTTAAAGATGACTACAAATATGTATATTCAAAGTTGACTTATAGATCTAGGAGAATTGGTAACTGGTTGAGATTACCTAGGCAAGACCCAAGTTCAAATTGAGTTAGTTGTCACTATAAACCCTAGGCGAGGTGCAACATCCTACAAGCCACACCTGACAAGAAACTCAAGTCTCAACCTGAAGATGAGAAGTCCCAAATAAGGGCACCTACGCTTTGAAGAGAAATTTCACTATCGAACAATTATTCTAATTTGATATGGAATTATATAGTCCAATCTACCAATTTACATTTACTTATAAAAAGGTTGTCACAAATCACTAATCGATTGACAAGTTTAGTCTATGAAACAAAGTGGAGATTCTTCATTTCACCCAAGGGAACAATAGAAATAGGAAAAGTAAGTGGTAGATTTTGATACACTTCATTTCACCTCAGTGAATACTTAAAATGGGAGGAGTTGATTGTCAAGACACATTAGAGAGTTCTTATCTGCATGGACTCAAACTCCTCTTACATCCACATCAAATGGGTTTTTGTGTGATTCCATCATCTCTCTTTATTGTCTCTAACCTTTGCTTCTCAAACTAATCAACTTGTCATCTTCCTACAAAAGTTCTACACCATTTATTTTTTCTTTTCCACTCACAACCTACATGGCTTTATCGATACCGACTGGGTTGGAGATCTATATCAACAAAGGTCGACCAATGGATATGTGTTCAAGATGTTTGGTGGAGCAATCAACTGGATGAGTAAGAGATAGGCAGCAGTATCCTTGCCAACAATAGAAGTTGAATACATGGCAGCCACCCATGCAAGCAAAGAAGTTGTATGGATGCATCGATTATGTTCAAGGATTGGGTTTGAGAAGAGAACTATGAAGATAAATTGTGACAATCAAAGTGTAATATTTTTAGCAAAGAACCTAACTTACCATTCCAGGACGAAGCATATTGATATATGTTGGAGATACTTCACACACACCTAGGAATTATTTTTCCTAAGGTTTTCCCTATGTTTACTAGTCATTATTCAGTCTCATATAGTCTAGGGAGAATATTCCTTTAGAATATTCTCTTCAGTTCACACTTCAATTTGATCAGTTGAGTGGAGTCTAGATGCCACATTGGGATCATCACCAGCTAATGCACATTGTCCTTGGGATCATCACCATATAGCACATTACTCATGATCAGGGAATCACCATATAGCGCATTAACGGAAGACTGAGAGACTAGTTAACTCAGACTAGGTGGCAGTTAACTCCCATAACTGCCTGAGAGACTAGACTAGGTGGCAGTTAACTCCCATAACTGCCTGAGAGACTAGACTAGGTAGCAGTTTACTCCCGTAACTGTTGGTGTGTGTCCAGATCACTCTAGACCACCACTATGGCATATTGGATTTTCCTCCAGTGCGAATTAGTTTAGTTATACATAGTATATCATGTGTAAATTATCATTTCATTCATTTGGTTAATGAGAATTCTTCCATTCTTTGTCTCATGCTTCTCTTTTCTCATATTTTTTCTGCAAATTGTGTATGTCATTTGCTAGCTAGATCTATTATGTGTAGGTTCCACACATTTACATGGTATCAAAGCCGACGGATTGCTAAAAAAAAAGGCACACCAGATTCTTTTTGCAGGTACCGAAGATTGAAAACAGTGGAAAAATGGAATTTCCAAAAGCATTCATTCTTACACCGTACAATTTCTTTGCATGGAAAGAAAAGATGACAGTGCATCTTCGAGGCAGAGGATTATACAGGTTAACCATGGACATGGAGACCGAACCCACATCAACCATAGAAAAATCCAAGTATCTGAATCGAATGGATGAAGCACTTGGAACTATTTGCAGTCTCATTTCTCCTAAACTCCTCTTTCACATATCCTCTTGCAAAACCCCCAGTGAACCCTAGACCACCATGGAAGGGATTTTTGGAAATCAAGACGAGATGAGGAGACACATGCTCGAGGTGGAATTGCTCATTTTGGATCCAAAAACCTTCGACAATCTCCAAGATTTCTTTACGAAATATAAGGATTTGTTGTCGCAACTCAAGGCTTGCAGGGTTGATAAATCTAAGGAGGAGAAACAAATGGTTCTCACCATTCTCTCCAAACTTGGTCTGGAATACTCAGTGTTTGTATCCACATTTCATTCAGTTAGGCTCGCCTATGGAGCCACCTGGAAGATGCCCTCTCTTGAGGTCTTTATAGAATCTTTGACAGAAGAGAAAAACAAGCTTATAAACATGGAAAAATCAAAGGTCCAAAGGCACATGCACTTATTGTGCATGATGGAAGTGGTCATAAAAATAAAAAATCTAAAGACAAAGACAAAAGGAAAGCACATGCAAATCCAAAAAAAAAAGGTTACTCAAAACCCTTCAACGATGTGTCCATATCCAAAGATGGAAGGGGAGAATTGCACTTATTGCCATAAAGGATTCCATCCAGAATTCGCATGTATGAAAAAACAGAGAGATCAAATGGCCCAAATACTTCAACAAAACAACCTTGGAGATCGCATCCCCGAGGGTGCCAAGAAGAAGAAGCCAGAAGATCAGAATCCCAAGAAAGGTAATTCTAGCCATGCTTTGATTGCCATCAACTCCTCTCTCGATGCTTGGATCATAGATTCAGGTGCATCACACCACATGGCAGCCACAAAAGAAGTCTAATCTTCATTGGACACATGCAAAGGCCCTCCTATTCTGATGGGGGACAACTCTTCAGTCGAGGTCACCGGCAAAGGAAGAATTGAACTCGCAAACGAAAACTTCGAGAATGTGCTACACGTTCCCAAACTTTCCGTCAATCTTCTCTCCGTCTATCAAATGAAAAACTCTGGCACTGGAAAGAGAGTCATATTCACACCTGATGCAATGAATATCTATGACATGCAAACCAATTCTAGGGTTGTTACTGGTGAGGTAAATCATCAATCCAGACTCTACACATTTTCTGAATTTATTAAACTAGATTCTGCATTACTGCTTACCCATGCTGATGAAAGCAGTTGGATATGGATATATGCAACAGCTTAGCAAGCAGGGAATGGTTGATGGTCTACCTGACATCCACTTCTCCAAAGGAATTTGTGAGGGATGTGTTCTTGGAAAACACCCTCAAGAGAAATTCGACAAAGGAAAGACTCATAAGGCTTCCTCTACTTTAGATCGGATCCATAGTGACCTCATGGGCCATTTTCTGCATCCATCAATCAGTAAAGCAAGGCACGTGCTCATTTTTGTTGACGATTTCTCATGTTTCACATGGATTTTCTTTCTTAGGCAAAAATCATAGGTCTTTCAACACCTCAAATATTTCAAAGCCCTTGTTGAAACACAGTTAGGAAAGAAGATAAAAGTCCTCCTAAAAGATAATGGGGGAGAGTATGTCAACCATGAGATACATGATCTTTGTCATGAGGTCAGGATTCAGTTGCAGCACACGGTTCCCTATACTCCACAACAAAACGAAGTTACTGAGCGGAAAAATAGATCTCTAAAAGAGATGACATCTTGCATGCTACATGCAAAGTCACTTCCACGTAGATTATGGGTTGAAGCACTTAATTGTGCAACCTACATCAAAAATAGATCTCCCCATTTATTGTGAAGGATAGGACCCCCTACGAGGCTTGGACTGGCCTCAAACCGGAAGTGACCCACTTATGTATATTTGGTTCTCGTGCATGGGCCAGTATTCCCTTTGAGAAGAGGAAGGCACTTGATCCACAGAGCACAGAGTGTATCTTTGTTGGATACCCCGATGGTGTGAAGGGATACAGACTCATTGATCTTTCCTCAGACTATCTCATCATTGAGCATAATGTCCAATTCGAGGAAAGTGTCTCGCATGTACCTCAGCAGCCGCATGTAAACACTTTTGTTCTTCCACCTATCAGAGATGATGAGCATTCACATGCCAACTCTTCTTCAGATGAGAGTTTTTATTCAAATGATTTAGATACCAAGTCAGTACAGTCAGATGTAGATTCAGTCCATGCAGATGTAGATGCAGAGCCAGAGCAGAGGCCCAAGTGGGCCAAGACTACTCTTCGGGATGCAGGCGATCTTGTTGGGGATCCCGCTGGTACTAGGAGGACTCGATCTGATTTCAAGGAGCCTCCTCTTACACTCACTTCCATTGAATCGATGCCACTCAGCCATCTTTTCTTGGTTCAATCTTCAAACCCACAATCCTATGGGGAAGCTGCTAGAAATCCCTTTGGGAATCCGCCATGCATGAGGAGTACAAATCCCTCCTCGAAAACCAGACTTGGGATCTGGTTCCCCTTCCTTCAAGAAGGAAACTCTTCAGGTGCAGATGGGTCTACAAGACCAAGAGCATAGCGGATAGACAGGTTAGCAGATACAAAGCCAGGCTAGTTGCCAAAGGCTTTCAGCAGGTGCACGGTATTGACTATGATGAGACCTTCGCTCTAGTAGCAAAGATGGATTCCATACATTTGGCACTTGCCATTGTGGCAGCCAAAGGATGGGGAGTCCATCAGATGGACATGAAGAATGCATTTCTTAATGGAGATCTCTTTGAGAAGATCTATATGGAGCAGCCCCAGGGATTTATGCAGGATTCATCTTTGGTCTGTCAACTGAAGAAGTCTCTTTATGGCCTCAAGCAGACCCCAAGGGCATGGTATGCCAAGATGGACTCCTTTGTTGGATCATGTTGTCATTGATGCCAAAGGATTGATGTCAAAGGAACAATGTCTTGTCATAGTATATTGAAGTAGTGATTGATGGATCATGTATTGTCCTTGATGTAAATGGATTGATGTCAAGTGGAGTCATAGTCATATGATGAGATGCATATATGAAGATGAATCAATATGGTTTCATTGATATATGATGCATAGATGAAGATGGATCAATGTGTTGTCATTTGGTGCATAGTTGGATTGATGTAAAATATGACTCATTATTGTAAATTCTAACCTTGTCCAATATCTACTGCAAAACAGATATTCAGTAAAGGAACAGAAAAGATACAATGGCAAATACAAACATTACACTGAGATTTTTCCCCTGGAAACCCAAATGGGGAAAACCAACATATTCTATATTATTCATAATGTTACAATGTTTACAATACAAAATACATATAGGAGCTAGCGGCATCCAAAACCTTAACCCAATGACTTAGATTAGTCCAAAACCCTAATTCCTTAACTGGAAATAGAAAACCATTGGCGAAGAAACCATGTGTCGAAAAAAACACCTAAATATAATGCAGTCTCGATGCAGAAAAAAAAAATTGGGGGTGTTGCCCCCGAATCCCTTCGCACTCGGCGCATACGCTTAGACACTACTACTCATGCAAAGAATATAACACATACCCAACATTCTCCCACTTGTTGTTTTCTTTGCATACAAGGGGTTACAAGGTTACATAGTCAACAATCCAGGGCATCAATGCCCATGGATCCTCTACACTAAGAGAACTTCTCAGTGCTCACATATTTTGTTAATGAGTCTGGAACATTCTTCAAAGTGTCCACCTTCATCAATGATACTTTCTTTTCTTCAATCATGTCTCTCACAAAGTGATATTGAACATCATTTGAATGATAAGTAGGGTTCTTCGCTAGAAAAATTGCACTTTGACTGTCACACTCTATCTTTACAGTTTATTGTACCAACCCAATACCTGAACACAATCTTTGTAACCATATTGATTTCTTACTTGCATGAGTGGCTTCCATGTTTTCAACTTCTGTAGTTGAAAGTGCCACTACAGCCTGTCTTTTGCTCATCCAACTTATTGCTCCTCCAAACAGGTTAAACACATACCCGCTTGTAGATCTCCTACGATCCAAATCTCCAGCCCAGTCTGCATCCACAAAGCCATGTATATCCACCACTCTGTCAAATGATGGTCTTCCTTAGTAGCACAATCCATAGCTAGTAGTGCCACACAAATACCTGAAAACCATTTTTACTGTTGTCCAATGCTCCTTCCCTGGTTTTGACATATATCTGCTCAAAACTCTCACTTCATGTGCAATGTCTGGTCTAGTACAAACCATTGCATACATCAAACTGCCAACTGCACTCGCATATGGAACATGAGACATGTCCTCCTCTTCTTCATGTGTCTTGGGACACTGATCCACAGATAACTTTACACCAACAGGAATAGGAACCTTCATCGGTGTACATTCCTGAATATTAAACCTCTGCAATATTGTCTTGACATATTTTCTTTGATTTAACCAGAGTTTCCTCCTTTTTCGATCTCTTTTAATTTCCATGCCCAAAATGAAATTTGAAGCACCAAGATCCTTCATGTCAAATTTAGAGGACAACTGAGTTTTCACATCCTGGACAATCTCCTTGTTGTTTCCTATCAACAACATGTCATCCACATATAAGACCAAATAAATCAAATGATCACCAATTAATTTAAATAACACACAATGATCTTCTTTGCTTCTTGTGAAGCCAAGTCCCAGCATATAAGTATCAAATTTTTGATACCACATTCTTGGTGATTGTTTTAAACCATACAGGAACTTTTTCAGCTTGCATACCAGCTCCTTCTTTCCCTTCACAACACAACCTTTTGGTTGCTTCATATAGATTTCTTCTTCCAGATCCCCATGTAGGAATGGTGTCTTCACATCCATTTGTTCTATTTCAAAATCAAATGCAGCAACAACAGATAACAGAAATCTTATGGAGGTTAACTTGGCAACAGGAGAAAAAATCTCACCAAAATCAATTCCCTCAACCTGGGGATAACCCTTTGCTATTAACCGAGCTTTGTATTTCTCCACTTTTCCTTCTGCATTCAACTTCTTTTTAAATACCCATTTGTTGCCAATGGGCTTTCTTCCAGTTGGAAACTCCACTAGATCCCAAGCCTCATTCTTATCCAAAGATGACATTTCTTCGTCCATGGCCCTTTTCTAGAGATTTCCATCCTCTGAATCTATTGCCTCCCTAATAGTTTTAGGATCATCATTAGTAATATACAAAGCAAAATTTGAACAGAAATCAAATGGACTATACCTTTTCGGTAGCCTTCTTTTTGTTAATGTTTATGCCATTATTATAGTTCTTTGCATTTCAATATATAATAGCAACATAAGAATAAGATCACTGAGAAATACACATTCACAAGAGACACAACATTTATCTTGGGAAACCCTCTAGGGAAGAAAGCCCAACANTGGGCTTTCTTCCCTAGAGGGTTTCCCAAGATATGCGCCACTCTCTCTCTCCTTTGCCGGTAACAGATCAAAACTTGTCTCTCAAACTGAGCAAGTGAGTTGTATTCAAATGAGGCACTAGCCTCTTTTATTTATACAAGTTCTGGCACGTGTGAAGTGTCTCTTCACTGGCAGGGTCGACTTCTTAATCTGGGTGGGTAAGCCCACCTTTATTATATTTTTGGGTCTTCTTATTAACTGTTGGGGCCGACTTCTTATTCTGCCTATTATAATTGTCTGTTGACCAATCTGCAAAAGGGGATTTGGTCCTATTACAATATCTGACATGATCAATCCACAATGGGGATTGATCCTATGAATAAAATATCAATAATAATAAGAATACTCTTTGCAGCTACATTATTTCAACACTCCCCCTTAACAAGAAGGGTATTCTTCAGCAACATCATGCGAGAGAGAGATGACATCATCATCAACAACATCAGGTGGGAGGACAACATCATCAATATCATCTTGGCTGGCGTATCTATAAATCATCAAAAGTTTTCTTCATCGACAGCATCGTCATTCTCGAAAGAATGCCATCATCATCTGCATCAATATGTATCAGTATAAAAAATGATACCTCATCACAACACTAGGCTGGCCCATCACAGTACTAGACTAGCTCTATGTCATAGTTGTTAAGCTGGTAGCTCAGTGCAAGTCACATCTTGCTTTATGTCTAACAACTGGGTCTGAAGCAAGGTATACATCATCTCGCTTTACGTCTAACAACTGGGTCAGAAGCAAGGAATACATCATCTTGCTTTACTTCTAACAACTAGGTCAGAAGTAA
>JASDQU010738455.1:68851-80668 GCA_032191745.1 Picea mariana | reverse complement strand
TTTTATGACATTTTAATAATGTCATCTTAGCAATTAAAATTGTTGTTTTTGACTCTAACTGACTCTGAGTGGACTAAGACCATGTAAACTTAGTCCGACTGAGCTGAAACTTGGTCCATGGGTGTAGGGAGTGCTATTCCATTCATTTTGAGCACAAATACCCCTATCTTTCTCCTAAAGACGAAGTTTTTACAATGTTTAGCTCAAAAAATAATTAATTAATTAAATTTTAAAAATTTTAATTAATTAAAAAAGCTATTCTAGACTCGACGAAATTCCGCGAAACTTCAGACACTGCCTGGCATGGTCATTTACAATAATCCTAAGAGGTTACCAAATGAATGAGACCACCAAAGCGCCTTCCACCACTTTGGAGGAAGTTAATGGAGGGAAAAACTCAAGGGAAGTCGGCCAGGAGCTTGTCTGGTCGACAACCTGAGGATAAAAAACCCTCGATGAAAGGAACTCCCCTGATGGATCACCCAAGGTACCTGACCTAACTATGATCCATGCAGACTTATTACATTATAAACCCACGCAGGGGTGCGGAAATTCCGTTTACAAAAATTTAAGTGCTGGGGTATCAGATACCCAAATAGAACCAGAACTGTCTTCAACATAGATAAATACTTTACGATATGTGAGTTGACCCCTGTGCTGAATAGGCGGTCAACAGGTTGTACTCAAGATATGTCTTGAGATGGAGCAAGATGCGAAGACATAGATCTTCACTGCAAAATATTAAGCTAGATTTGATCAAGAAACAAAGGATTCCATTAAATAGAAATAACTCAACTTTGTATCAAGCATAGGATGTCCATTGCATGAAAAAAGAGTCCTTTAAATACGAAAATGTCTGTTATGTACACTTGACACTTTACATTACTATTGATTATCTAGAACAATCCTCTAATTTCTAAGTAGGAGTTACGAATCTAGTTGGGCACACTAAAATAGAAGCATTATAATAAATGGAAAATATGATACAAAGGACCAAAATGCTACGAAAGTGAAAACGTGTCACTAAAAATACTTCCAGAGCCTTAGACTAAGGTGCTCATCAAATAGCGTATGCATCACCTCAATCGGTCTAAGACACAAAAACAATGGATCAAATGAAATTGGAAAAATGAATAAATCGACACTCAAATTGGACAATTGAAACAAACTAAACTATGACCCTCATCTCCAACTTCCAAGAAATACTTAAGACATGAAGGTAAAAATCATAAGTGAGATCCCAAACACCACTTTGAGTTATTTGCACACTAGCTAACCTCTGCTACCTAGATAATGAGACATTTACCAATAAGTATAGTTCTAATATTGATAACTAGGTAAGACTTTTCATTATTACAACTCTTTACATTTACAAAGTATCATGAATGTGTCCATATTATTCATAATATATACCAATGTTACTTATGCATGACAAGTGAATCACATATTTCATATTTTATGCTTATTGAGATTTCATGTGACCGATTTGGACATTTCCATCACCCACTTGATAGGTTGGCCTCTCGGCTAGGTTTGCTAGTAATAGATTGGCAAGGATAGGTCTCTTTTTGTGGAAATATTTGTGGAGGCATGAGGAACAACAATGGGATACTTGGTGTGTTCTTAATCAGGCCCAAAAGCTCATTGGTTTGGATAAATTTGTGTTAGAGGGCCTTTGCCACATGATACCTAAAGAGTGTCTTTTTAAAAAGCAGTTACATGAGTCCAGTTTGCTCTGGAGGAATTGGGGGGAGGAAAGGGAAGCCCTTCTACATTTATGTGACCATGGATCTTTATGACATGGCGAGGCACACCGCTAGCATTGTCCCTTTCTTGAACAAAAGGTGTTGGGTGAAGGATCATGTAGCCCACTAGATGAGGAGGCATCAATGCATCTAGAAACCACATTCTTCTTTTAACGACAAGGTTTGGGGGTGGATTTTGCTAAAACAAGGGTTGGCTGTCATGAGTATGCTTCATCAAGTAGGTATGGAAAATTCTACTTGTGTTTTGTGCAGCAACAATGAAACGATTGTACATGTTTTTCTAAGATATCGGGTTACAAAAGTGTTTTGGATGTGGTTTCAAGCTGAATTTCACTTCTTTAAAGCTCTGCTTTCATGGAAAGGTCCTCTTCCTGCTGAACATTTGGATGGTTCAAGACAACTACAAACCCATATAGCATTTTGTACGGTTGATTGTTATTGGCTTTATGTGGAAGCATTGTTGTAAAGTTACTTTTCAAGAGAACCCCTCTTCTTTTAGTCTAGGGGATTTGAGGAGCTCTAAGTAGGAGTTGGACCTACTTGTGAAAGTCAAAGTCAATGCTTTTCATTGTGACAGTGAGGCCCTTTCTTTTGTTGCATAGGTTCATATGCTTTCTTTCTTGACATTTTTAGCTTAAGATTTTCCAGGTTACCATGTTATTTGGGGGCCGTAACATTTTATTCCATGCTATAATTAGTTGATCTATATAAAATAATATATGAAACATTTTCAAAAGAAAATACTTGAGACTAGCAAAAGAAGGCTGAATTTAAATTTGAATGCTCCAATGGAGAATAATAGGAAGGCAGCACTAATAATAGGAAAAGCAAATGCGCAATGCCATTTAAAAAGGATTGTACAAATCCATTACCTTGGGCAAAGAAACACAGCCATTTACAACAATTCAACAATGTGGAGAATGTAAATGGAGGTGCTTTAAAATACATAAGATAGGAAAGAATTTATAAGAAGATAAGTTTACATTTAGAACAAGACAATGGCATGATAAATAAGGAGACCAAGCGCAAGAATAGGAGCCAATACTGTGGGTAAGAGGTAACATAAAAGACAATCACATAGTCACCAATCTGACAAATTCTATAGTTGAAAACGACAAATATGTTTGTCCAGATTCTGATTTAAATGGTCTAATGAAATGAAATTCTTTAGTGTTAACATTGGATGCTACCTTGTTGATATTGTCGGACAATGAGTATATGACAAAAGTTTTGCCTCGGATCCTTGAAGAGACCGCCAAAGTACACGATCACACCAAGCAGGCATCCGCTTTTGGCTGTATGTATTTGTTGAATCCTTTTGCATCTTTAACAAGGAAACTATATTTAGTTTTGTTTGATGAAATATTCACACTTAAAAATCCCATCATAAGATCATTTGAAAAGACACCTCAAAGCCAAAGACAAACCCATGTGCCAAAGATGTTTAGATTCTAAGAAAGATGAAACTAATATTAGGAAAGTCATTTTCATTTCTGCACAACAAAGAGATACAACTCCTTATATTTTTGGATTTCTTAATAAATGTGATATTCAATCACAAAAGTGTTCAGGAGGAAAACAGTAAAAAAGACGGACAAAGTTGGATCTCTTTGGCTAAAGCTATAATCAAGCAGCTACAACATATAATAATCATATGGACACACCTTGAATGTTGGGGGGAAATTTATACTCCCCTCATTAAAGCCATGAAGCACTCTTGATGCAGATTTCTCTCTCGATAGCTGAATACTTGCAAAAATGATACTATTCACAGTTAGTCATACCTACATTGATTGGGAAAATTTTCAGACAGGAATATGAAAAAATATCACAACCAGAAGGTATTTTATAACTCTACCACCTCGTCATACTGCAGCATATCCTTATATTCTCCAGTCATGATCTGTTTCACCTTTTTATGCCAAAACCTCCTCCTGCAATCATATTTGTGGACTAAAATATTAGCACTGTGATTCAATCTATTACATCGATGTCATCTTCTCATAAACTACGAAAGGAGATAGTTTACAATATTAGAATGGCCCTTACACAAAAGCTAAGGTATTGGATTACATACTGTGGTGTCATGGGGTTTTCTTCCGTTCCAGTGAAGTCAAGCCTATAATTTAGATCTCCCATCCAAAAGACATGATTGAATTGATTCAAGAGGTCGATGTTTTGTACTCCAACTCGCAACTCTCCTACAATTTCTGCACACATGGGAATGTCTCATTTATTTTCAGGTTAACATGTAGCTCTTTTTAAAGTTTAAATTGCAGAAATAGTGAAAGAAAAGTAAACCAAAGAAGACTTCAGTTAGCTGTTATTTCTAGCATCTGCATATTTTCCTACATATTTATGAAAACTTTTGTGAAGCTAGCATGCCTGCCTAGAATCCTTAGAGGACTGTTCAATCTGGAAATGCTTCAAGAAAAAGGAATTGCAGTTTGATTCTTTTGGACACCTCAATTTCTTCCCTCGTTATCCTTCTATGTTCTGCCATGTACCATAGGTAACAAATTGCTCAAATAAAATTCCTAGCGAGGCAAAGGGTTTTCCTGGTAGCATATTACCAAAGAAACTTATTTTCCCATTTAATAATCAGGTTTAAAACTTTTACAAAAGGCCAAAATTGGCCTAAGAGAATCAGATCGCTATCTAGGGAATGTTTCCAGTTTTCCTATGTTTGTCACCGGGATAATTGTAATATTGCTACAGCATCATTACTAAAGTATAATGCTTCATAATCTCTCCACTATCATGCTTCACTTGTACATACATGCACTCTAAAACTAACGTGAAGTGAGTATATTCAAAAGGTTTAGGTATCCAATTAATCAGCATCAAGGATTTCAACACTTGAACTAATTAATAGGCTCTACCTAGGACTCAAATTAATGTATTTGACCGAAGGAATCCTATAAGACACCTAAATTGTTTTGCATAGGTTCATTCGATGACTCTACCATTAAGCAAATGTGTATATTAGTAAGACAAAAGATGTCATGCACCCTGTATAGCACCCTCTTGGAATTAAAGTGTGTATAAGTCTAGATGCATGCAGTGCATAATGAAAACAAGGACTCAACCTTTTGGACCCAAACTCTATAAGAGAACACACTAGGGCCGTGAGAATTTGGATCCAAAATCTACAAGAAAACACTAAGGCCAATGAGAATAGCTCACCATTTATGCCCTGTTACCGCCTAAACTAGTATTCCTTGGGGGGCTGATTTGGGGATAGCACAATATGGGAAATGCACCACTATCACCTTAGCACAATCTCCCATTCGCTTTAGGCCAGCTCCTAAAGACCAAGGGGGGTATCCCAATCCTTCCAACTACAAACCTCAATATATGGTAGATAAATTTGTTCCTAAGTAGCCAAATGCCTTGAGAGTATTCAACCAAGGGCTAAGGAAATAAAGTCACAATATAAAGAGGGTTAGGAGCTACTTGTAAGAGTGTTGAGATCTGAAATAAATCTTCTACAGCAGAAAATACAAACCAGCACTATGATTTCACTCTTTAAATGAAGAAACAAGTATTTTTTATCGCATAAGAGTGAGATATTGTTGCATAAACCAAAGACCAATGATGTACCTAAGTTATACCTTGATTATGCTGTCAAATGGACTAGCTTTCTGCTGTCCAAAGATTCCAGAGTCTGATTTATGATAAAAAATAGCAGAAATTGCAGATTTTGGGTGAGGAAAGGTGTCCAAAGAGTGCTCAAAAGCACTTAGAAATTAGAATAATGAATCTTGGGTACTTCAGTTAGGGAAATGAATAAACCTTGCAAAAATAGCCCAGCAATGATAAATTGTAAGTGCAAATGAATAATATCCAAGAAATTATCTCAAACGTGCAAAAAATGGTGTTGAATCGCCCTAGGGTTTCACCAAAAATCTTCAAAATGAAATATAACAGCAATGAACTGCTTAGGAGATGAATTTCACCATTAGAATGTGTTAGATAACTTAATAAACAATTCCAAAGTGAAATATGAACTAGTGTAGGGTTAGATTTCACCTTTTGGGGTTAAATCCTAGTTCTAGGGTTTCACCAATGTTGATTTTTATTGCTGTAATTAATTTCCAAAATTGATAAATACCTTAAATCAGCCACAAGAATGTTAGATATGACAATGAGGCACAATCCAAGAGGGTCAATTTTCCTCCTTGTTAATGCTTAAGCCATTGTTATAGATGTTTGCATTTCATTAGATAACAATAGCATAATCCAAGATCACTGAGAAATACACAATCACAAGAGACACAGCATTTATCCTGGGAAACCCTCTAGGGGAAGAAAACCCAAAAAAACTTCCTTAATATAGATAGCCAATACAATGCCAAGAGATCTCTATGCTAAAACAAAAAGTCCTTTCCAAGATATGCACCACTCTCTCTCTCCTTTGCCGGTAACAGATCAGAACTTGTCTCTCAAACTGAGCAAGTGAGTTATGTCCAAGTGAGGCGCTAGCCTCCTTTATTTATACAAGTCTGGCACGTGTGAAGTGTCTCTTCACTGGCAGGGCTGACTTCTCAAACTGGGTGGGTTTACCCACCTTTATTATATTTCTGGGTCTCTTTATTAACTGTTGGGGCCGACTTCTTATTCTGCCTATTATAATTGTCTTTTGACCAATCTGGAAAAGGGGATTTGGTCCTATTACAATAACCGACATGATCAATCCACAATGGGGATTGGTCCTATGAATAATATATCAATAATAATAAGAATACTCTTTGTAGTTACAATATTTCAACACTCCCCCTTAACAAGAAGGGTATTCTTCAACAGCATTATGCGAGAGAGAGAGGACAGCATCATCAACAGCATCAAATGGGAGGACAGCATCATCAATATCATCTTGGCTAGTGTATCTATAAATCATCGTAAGTTTTCTTCATCAGCAGCATCATCATTCTCAAAGGAATGCCATCATCATCTGCATCAATATGTATTAGTATAAAAACTGATACATCATCATCATCACAACACAAGGCTGGCTCATCATAATACAAGACCAGCTTTATGTCACAGCTGTCAAGCTGGAAGCTCAGTACTCGTCTCATCTCATCGTCTTGCTTTACGTCACAACACTCAAGCTGGAAGCAAGATACTCGTCCTACTTTACGTCACAACCATCAGGTTGGAAGCAGGATACTAGACTGGCTTTACGTCACAGCTATCCAGCCGGAAGCTCAGTGCTAGTCTCATCACATCATCTTGCTTTACATCTGACAACTCGATCAGAAGTAAGGAACATCTCATCTTGCTTTACGTCTGACAATTCGGTCAGAAGCAAGGAACATATCGCATCTTGCTTTACGTCTGGCAACTAGGTCAGAAGCAAGAAACATCTCCTCTTGCTTTACGTCTGACAACTGGGTCAGAAGCAAGGAACACATCTCATCTTGCTTTACGTCTGACAACTGGGTCAGAAGCAAGGAACACATTTCATCTTGCTTTACGTCTAACAACTGGGTCAAAAGCAAGGAACATCTCATCTTGCTTTACGTCTGACAACTAGGTCAGAAGCAAGGAACATCTCATCTTGCTTTACGTCTGACAACTAGGTCAGAAGCAAGGAACTTCTTGCTTTACGTCTGACAACTAGGTCAGAAGCAAGGAACACATCACATCTTTCTTTACGTCTAACAGCTAGGTCAGAAGCAAGGAACATCACATCTACTCCCCCTTTCGAGGAAGGTCCTTTCGGACTAAGCCAAGCTTATCTCGGAAGTACTCAAACTTTACACGAGATAGAGGCTTGGTCAATACGTCAACAACCTATTCATCCGTGCTAATGTACTGGAGCTTCAAGGCTCCTCTCTGTACCATGTCGCGGATATAATGATAGCGGATCTCTATGTGCTTCGACCTGTCGTGGAATACAGGATTCTCTGTCATCTTTATGCAGCTCTGGTTGTCACATAGAATCACAGTTGCTCTCATCTCCAAGTCAAATAGGCCGGTCAGCAACTTTCGAAGCCATATAGCTTTTCAACTAGCAGAACATGCAGCAATGTATTCTGCTTCCGCTATGCTGAGAGCAATACTGGATTGCTTCCTACTTTGCCACGAGATCATAGCTGATCCCAAACTGAAACAACATCCTGAAGTGTTTTTCCTGTCTGAAACACTTGCTGCCCAATCTACATCAGTATATCCACTCAATGTGAAATTACGATCTCCATCATAGCTGAGACCATAATCTATTGTACCTTTGAGGTACCTCATCACATGTTTTGCAGCCACTAAGTGAACACGTCTGGGTTCTACCAGAAACTGACTCAAGGTGTTCACGGCAAAACAAATGTCTGGTCTGGTGTTCGTCAGGTACATCAGCGATCCAATAATCTATCTATACAGTGTGGCATCAATCAATTATGACGACGTGTCGACCAGCAGCGTCAGCTTCGCTTCCATGGGTGTATTCATGGGCTTGCATTCCAACATGTCGAATCTCTTTAAGATTTCGACCGTGTACTTCCCTTGGTTAAGGAAGATCCTCTCAGGACTCTACCATACCTCAAGACCTAAGAAGTAATGCATTAGGCCAAGGTCTTTCATTTCAAATTTCGAGGCAAGTCTCTTTTTACATTCAGCGATGAGCTTTTCTTCTCCAGTTAAGAATAAGTCATCCACATATAGCAATAAGATTACTGGCTCATTATCCATAATTTTGAAGTAGAGATTTGAGTCTGCTTTACTCTTTGTAAAGCCTAAGCTCGTCAAGAAACTGTCTATACGGCCATACCAATCTCTAGGAGCTTGCTTCAATCCGTATAAGGCTTTCTTCAATCTGCAGACATGAGACTTCCTGTCTTCAACCTCAAATCCTTGAGATTGCTCTATATACACTTCCTCTTCGATGACACCGTTTAGGAAAGCTGTCTTCACGTCCAACTGATGCAGCTTCCACTTCACCTTAGTTGCAAGAGCTATAATGGTCCTGATCGAACTGTATCTGGCCACAAGAGCGAATGTCTCTTCATAGTCAATGCCTTCCTTCTGGGAAAAGCCACAAGCGAAAAATCTTGCTTTATACTTCTCAATACTTCCATCAGCAGCATGTTTTATTTTGAAGAGCCATCTGGAGAATACCACATCTTTATTCTTCGGTCTGGGAACTATTTCCCATACTTCGTTCTTCATTATGGATTTGTATTCCTTTGTCATGGCATCTGCCCATTCTTTCCTTTGAATGGCTTCTTCAAAACAGGTAGGCTCCTCTTCTAGGAGGTCACACATCAAAGCCGTATAACTAAAGAATGGCTTTGGTCTTTTCACCTGTCTCATAGTTCCTTGGGGAATGCCGTACTTCTCTCCATCTTGAATAAGCTCTCTAGCCCAGGCTGGCTTTCTTTTATGGAGGATCGTCATCTGAGGAGGTTCTTCAACTTCTACTATATCATGGTCTTCTAGAAGTTCCTCATCAAGGGAAGTTACGACTTCCCTCTCTGGTTCTACAGCTCTGGGAACCTCCCTCATTGCAGTATTGGGGATTGTGGGTTCCTCTTCATATACCTCTTCAAGATAGCATATTTTAGATTTCTTGAGCGTTGCATCTTCATCAAAGGTCACATCCCTGCTAATCTCAATGTGATGTTGACCTGGTATATAGATTCCGAAGGCCTTGGAGACCTCACAGTATCCTACAAATATTCCCTTCTTTCCTGAAGGGTCCAGCTTGTTTCTCTTTTCTTTAGGTATATGAATAAACATTGGACAACCAAATATTTTGAGATGGCTTACCTCTGGCTTCTTTCCGGTGAACATCTCTCCCGGTGTCTTGAGCCCAAGTGCACTATGGGATAATCGGTTCTGTACATAAACAGTTGCCATTGTTGCTTCTGCCCATAAGCTCATAGGAAGATCTTGATCATGAATCATAGTCTTCACAGCTTCCAGTATGGTTCTGTTCTTCCGTTCAGCTACACCGTTTTCTTGAGGATTATAGAGAGTAGTGAGTTCCCTCTTGATCCCATCATCTTTGCAGAAGTTCACAAACTCTTTTGAGGTATATTCTCCTCCATTATCTGACAGGAGTATCTTAATCTTCTTTTCATAAAGGTTCTTTATCAAGGCTTTGAATTCCTTGAACTTGATGAACATTTCAAATATATCTTGGTCTTTACAAGAATAATCATCAATGAATGATACATAGTATACATACCCACTAATGGAGGACGATGGCATTAGGCCACATACATCTGAATGAATGAGTTCTAGGACTCCTTCTGCCTTGTTGTCCCTCTTTGGAAACGGGTTCTTAATGTTCTTCCCTTGTGCACATCCATTGCATACGCCTTTATGGTCACCTTTGAGTTCTAGTAAACCTGTGACCGCTTTGCATATGTATGGTAGCACCTTGTAGTTGAAGTGAGCTAATCTTCTATGCCAAGATTCTTCAATAGCGTGGGTCATTGCATCTTCTGAATGACCCTTTAGCTTATGTGAGCCATTTTCTTCTTTTCCAATGATGATTGCTTCATTTATGGTTTCTCCTTTAGCACGTTGCCTTCTGCAAACTTCGCTATAGCTTCCTCATGTGACCTGGAGCAAGGTCAACAAAACAACAAGCAAGAATAATATCCTTCTGATAATATAAAGCAATAGCATGAACAATCATCACAGTAGCTCCTTTAGAGCTATAACTTATAATTTATCTGAAGCAAAGATTAATGTAAGGAATACAATATGAAGTGAGGTCAACACTCTCATAGTGTTGTGACCAAGCATTTTTCCATGGCAACCTAGAACTAACACACAGGGTTTCTCCTAGAGGATGTGTTAGTTGTATCAGGCAAAGTATTTACCTCTATATGCTCACATGCTATCAAGTATAATACTTTACGATGATTGCTATCTCAACTATAGTCATCAGCTTGTTATGTGTAACTTTGAATCTTATTAATCTTGATTAATCAAACCTGGAGCCTTGTCCTCAAGAATGAGTGTTTTTTCTTCCAAGTCTCCTTCACTCAAGTGACGAGTGCTTTCTTCAACCTGTCTTCTGTACTGAGACAATACGCTATCTTGACAGAAGGTTAGGTTAGAGGATAATCTCTATGATCAACTTTTAATCCTTCTAATAATTTGATCATAGCTTCAACATGCAACACTGATCAAGATAATGTTATGACAAATAGATGCATATCAGAATAATCACACCTGGGTTGCATCATTCCTTTGAATGTGTTGGATCTTGAGATCCTTCTGGATCTATGGCAAGAGATCCCTTCTCCTGCAAATACTCTTTAGGGTTTAACCATTAAACATATGTAAGTACATACCTCTGATAGCATTTGCAGGTAGAGGCTCCATCTGGTAGCAACGGTAATCATTGCCAACTCTTAAGAAAACTTCAAGGGTGATTGCAACTTGTTCTATGGCTGCAACTGCAACTGGTTCTGAGACTGCAACTGCAACTTTGGGTTTTATGAAGAAGCCCTAATTTTTCAAACTTTGAATTTTTAAATTCTGATCCAGGGGATAGATGCACTGAGCTGAGGCTAGTATGCTAGTGTAGTCAGAATTTCGAAAATCCAACTTTTACCCCCTCAAACTTGATCTGCAGATTTCTGGACTGGTGCTTCTGGTTTTCTGGTACTTCTGGTCAGTGTTGCCAGAAGCGGGAGCGAAGCGGGAGCGAAGCGGGAGCATCGGAAGCGTCATTTTCCAAAAATCCTCGGAAGCGAAGCGTCCGGGAAGCGTCTGTTATATATACATATAATTTTTTATATATATTGCACTTATATTCAAAAAAATATGTAGAAAGACAAATTAGTTGCAGAATATATGAAAACATGCATATTTGTACATCAATATAGATACAAATGACATCCATACTACATAGTTCATCAATGATTAATCATTCGAGCATCGACCATCTAGATTCTAGATTCTAGCAAATACTAGATTCTAGAGTCCTCCATGTCATAATCATCAAGATTGGCATCACTACCACTGCTCTCTCCTCCATCCTCCTCCTCCTCCCCTATATCCAATGCAATCTGTGCATTTGTTGATGTGGAGA
>JASDQU010738455.1:46963-60730 GCA_032191745.1 Picea mariana | reverse complement strand
AAAGAGGATTATTTAAATAATAAAGTGAAGTGACAAAGTCAAAGAGGATTATTTAAATAATAAAGTGAAGTGACAAAATCAAAGAGGATTATTTAAATAATAAAGTGAAGTGACAAAGTCAAGGAGGATTATTTAAATAATAAAGTGACAAAGTCAAAGAGGATTATTTAAATAAGGCTGTGTGGCAGCGCAGTCCCTGCCAAGGAGGTTAGAAAGCAAATTGTGGAAAATGGGGTTGAATTGTAAATGAAACGAAGTGTTTGGTGCAAGATGTATATCAGGGAAATGTTGTGCAAATTGTATATCACAGAAGATAGGGCAAAAGTAAATGACGGTCGGTAGGCACAACAACATCTAATTTTTGAAAGTATATAGCAAACCTAATTTTTTTGAAAGTATATAACAAAGTAAAAAATTTGTTGATAGTGCAAGATTAAATTTGGAAATCTAAATGCATTTTCCATATGGACTGGTGAAAGATAAAAATATATGATGACATAAAATTAACAGGAGATAAGTAATATAAAAAATTAAATGAATTTGTGAACATGCGGTATATGTAAATGACACTTGCATTGTTGAACGCCATTTATTTTGAGATATATAAAAAAAGAAAAGTGTGTAACATATAAAAGAGTAGATGCATTTGCCATACATAGTGCTGAAGGATAAGAATAAAAGTCTAACATATTAAAAAACAAATGCATTTGTTATACAAAATGCGGAAAGATAAGAATAGAGTCTGTAACATATAAAAATTTAAATGCATTTTTTTTTTCAAGTATGTGAAAAAGTGAAAGTTTGTTACATACTACTGCAAATTTTGAAATATACCAAAAAATTAAAGTAAACCAGAATTTCAATGCATTTGTCATGTAGACTGGGATTGGGGCTCCCGCAGACCATTAGAGAAATATGTACAAGAAACAGGATTGTGGAAAGAAGATAGAGTGCAATAGCTGCAAAAAAAAAAAAATGGAAAGGTATAAGTGTTTGCCTATATATCTATATTTAAGAAAGTGGAATAACCGGGCTGAGAGACAAAGAAAGATGTGATGACTAAACTTACAGTGAGGGTACGTATGAGCACTTTGGCTATTTGCTTGCGGCTGTCGTTTCATTGATGTCGGCGACAATTGCGGTTTCAAGGATGTTCTCCATGGCTGTTGGAATGTCGGGAACTGCCTGTTGTCTTTCGTTGGCAGCCTGTTTCAATTGCCTTTCGACCCATTATTCAATGTAGCTTCTCATTGGGGCGACATTGATCTCATTTTGAATTTTGATGTTGAAAACTTCATTTTCAAATTCCTGGAAGTCAATAGAAAGATTAGAGAGAGCCTGATGAATTTCCTCATTATGTACTGCATATTTGACTAACCAGTCATGGACGTGAGCTTGATCAAATTGAAGCATGCTGTAAAAATTTTCGAGAGACAAGGTATTCAACATAGCAACCTGTTTATCGAACTCTTGCCTGGTTAAGGGAAAGGAGTTTGCGATTAAGAGGGGGTCTTGGAAGTCATTGGTTTTCCCTGCTAAGTCTATATTTGACAGCTTTGTGAATAATTTATCTTTCTTCATTATGGCTTGTTCACATGACTGAACAATGAGACGCATGTTCTTTACTTTTTGTTTCCAACATGCATTCAATTGGCCGATCCGGTTTTTGTATGGAAGATCTTCTTCTCTTCTTTTTGTTTCTGTCATATTGTTGACAATCTTGCCAAAAGGGATGACCGTTTTTAAAAAGAAATTTTCTTCATCTTTTAATTCGGCTTGCAAAAGCTCGAGCAAGCTATGTGCCCTGGTTCCAAGGGAAGCGATGGTTTGTGATATTTTCCACGCCTGGGTAACCAGTTCCATTCTTTTTTTGATATTGTTCTCCACATATCCTTTATAGGATGCGAGCAGGGTGGAGGATGCTTTTACATTAGGTGCAGGGGTGCCAGGCATGGCTATTGTCAAAGGATCGACAAGCAATCACATAGGAATGAAAGCGTCTTCCAATTCCTTGAATCGGTCCTTCAGTTTGGCATTCTGGCTCTCGATGTGTCCAATGGAATCATGAAGTGCTTCTCTAGTCGCGGTGTGAAGTTGACAGATTTGGGACGACCACATGTTGCCAACGTCAACCTCTGAATGAGATTTGCCTTTGATATTTTTAACATTTTTTTTTCTCAAATATTAATCTTTTGTTCCGACTATAAAAAACAACGCTCTGGAACACGAAGGATTCATCTTCGTCAAAATTTTGGGTAACAGATATGTCCATTGGATGGCTATGGTGGATGTCGTATTGGGGCTGATCAAGGAAGGGGAACATGGCATCCAAATCAATGTCAACTTCCATGTTCTGACTCTAAATTTCTGGCTCTTCTGCCTGACCCACATTTTTTCCCCTCTTCTTCTCTAGTGGAAGATTGTGAGAACTATCAAATTTAGAGAGAGGAGGGTCGTTATCTCCTCCTCTGTTTGAAGAACTCTAGGTTTCTTTGTTGTTGTGATGGGCTGTTGGAGCGATGCTCTGGGATGTCATACTTTTTGGGGTGGTATTTGTGGATTGAACACTCTTGTCACTGGGGATTTTCCCCTATTGCGTGTACAATTTAGTGCAGCTTTGCACTGTCTCTACGTCGCCGGTATCAGAGGCAGGACCGTCACTGTCTCTATTTTTGGGTAGGTGTTTATTTACAAAACAATCGTTGAAGCCAAGTGATTGTAAATTTTGTCTAAAAATATCATAGGGGTTGAATCCTCTTATGTCTTCAGCATATCTAAGGTTGGAGAGGCTAAAACGTGCTGCGAAATTGTCAATTTTGTTGACGTTTTTCAAGACTAACTCCCCTATTTTCCAAGGCAGAGGAATGAACTATTTTTTTTTCTTCCTTTGGAACAGATGGAACCAATAGCTGTATTGACGTGCTACTTCTGCAATAAAAATTATGTCCGTAACGTGAAATGGAAGGAGAGCAGGTTGTTCCATGGAGCCAAAAATTCTTATGACAATGTAATTATCCAAATGTTGGAGTGTCCCCTTATTGTGCAAAAAACTAGTTATCTATTCAGATATGCGGGGAGCATTTTCTCCTAACAACAAAACTTTGAAAACAGACAGGAAGCCATTAAAAACCTCATAAAAACAGTGGGAAGCCTTGTGCTTCCACAAGGCCTGGTACCATAACGTTACTGGGTGGAATTCGTAGTTGACTTTTTTGGACAGAGACAGTTGCAAAAATTGATAGGAATGTGCTATTGCAAAAACTAAATAGGATGACATATAAAATTTCTTTTTCCTTTTGTAGCTTGATAATTGGGAAGATATTTCATGGGAAATTAACCTGCCCCAATCAAAAAGGGCTTGTTCATTGACTGTGAAATACAAAATATAAAGAGCCATGCGGGAAACAGTACCTGTGGACTCCTGTCCCGTTATTCTTGTAAACAACCATGCACTTTCCCGAAATGGATTTCTAAATGAACTAACCTGCATACTTGTAATATCTTCAGGAACTAGATTCGGCCTTTCCAAAAAATAGGGCAAGAGGTCCAATCCGTTATTATTCTTTGCTAGGAATTGCTTGCAATCTTGTCCTTTGAATGTCAATGTTGGCTCGGGCAATTTCAGCATCTGGCGGAAGACCTGAGGTGACAAAGAAACAAAAGAGCCGTCGTGCAGTGGAATAATTCTTTGGTCTGTAATAAATTTATCGGTGCACCAAGAGACGAGGTCCTTACAATCAAAAACCTCAGGTACACAGCCTGCATGAGCAATCCCGGAGGTCCAAATCACTTGGTTCTCTGCGGTAGGGGTTGAGTAATAAGAAAATGCCCTGGACCAGTGGAAGTTCTGGTCCTCATGCCAAAAGGTGTTCACTGTATCTCCACAGAACTGGTGTCAAGCTGATGCCATAGGTTTATGAGAAAGTTGCTTTGCTGCAGATGATGGTTTAAATGAATTGTTAGAGCGAATAATGTAACTTTTTGCTAAATCTTGCTTAAATGCTTCAGAATGGGAAAGCTCCTCGAGCCTTTCGCTGATTACTGACAACCTGTATTGGTGGTGCATGATGAACTGTTAGCAGTAAAATTGATTTATTGCATATTTAGAAATGAGAACGTGGTGAGTATGACGAAGAGCAAGTAAGGAATGGAGGTTTTGTGAACGTGCAAAGGGCATGCCGTGTGAACATGATTTCATGATTTTGAAATGAACACTCGCAAGGGATAATATAATCTACCCGCAAATTTTGGTTTAATGCGCATGAATATGAGATGTCCTCGAGCCTTTCACCCATCAAAGACAATATATACGGTTTCTGCATGATGACTTGTTAGAATTAAATGCCAGTAATTCCATATTTAGAAACAATATATATATATATATATATATATAACTTTTTATTTTCTTTTATTATAGGCAAGTGCGAAGGTGACGGAGAGGGCAGAGAGCAAGGAAAGAATGGTAATCTCTGAAAAGCGGTCGGACGGGATTGAAAAAAGGGTTACGGGGATAGTCAGGACAACCGAGTGTTGCACGATGAAATTTCATGTTTCGGAATTTTTGAGTGCAAAATGTGTAAAACGGAAGAGATCATGATGGGGCAGTTGAGTGACCGGTTTGTATATTTGCGAAATTACGCCAAAGTGGCTAAGTATGGAACAGGGAAATTGATAATTGCATACGTGGCAATAAGATCTTATATATAATTGCCAACTGCTAATTGCAAAGGGGCGTAGATACAGGAAACAACGACTACGAATTGAATATTTCTTCAACCCGCCAAACCCACGATTCGCCAAAGAAATTCAAACAAATGGCGAAGTATAGAAAGCGGACATATGGGCTTCAAAATGGGGTGACAATAGTTCCACTAAATATGCGAGGACTCGACGGTTAAATTGTATTTCTCGAAAGTTTTCAATGCAAAAATGTGTAGCACATAAAAGTGCATGATAGGTGGACCGTGATATGGAAAAGAGTATGATCTAAGAACGGTTGCAATTTTGAATATCTATCAATTTGTATATACCGGAGCTCCGAATGTTGTTTGGAGGTCACGGAAAAGTAGAATTGCAATGTTGACCCAACCAACCCGCAAGTCCATCTGTCAATTTGTATATGGCGGAACTCGGGGTGCCAGTTGTGGGACAGGGAACAGTAGACGGTCAATTTAAAGAAAGGGGAAGCGGTCGTTGGAAACACAAATGCGGGAATCCACGAAGCTGCGAACCAATGCATTGTCAGGAAAAAAACGATTAAGTAACCAGGAAGAGAAACTAGAGGGAATAAAAGAGTGGGAAAATAGAGAGGCGGAAGGCAGTTTTCGTAAGCGCGAATTGGTTTCAAAGAAGTGCCATCGTTGCAAAACCATGATCTACTAATTGTCAGCAAATGCGTTGTTGAAGATTACATTTTATTGCAACGTATTCCTGTAGCTATGTTCTTGATACATTATTCCATGACTGTAACATATCAACTTAGCCACTAAATTTCCTTTTCTACTAATTGCCAGCAAATGCTTTGTGGAAGAATAGATTTTATTGGAACGTGTGCGTGTAACTGTGTTCTTCATACATTCTACCATTAGTGCAACATATTAATTCAAGTATTAAACTTATTGCATTATGGGATGTTAGCATTAAAACTTAATAATTGCATGTCTAGAAACAAGAATAACGATTTTGCCGCAAAATTGTACATTGGTATTAGTAAACACAAGATCGAAGAAGTATGAGAGCATCGAACCATGCCAATTAGAACATGCGTTAAACCCAGAAAAGAGGCAGCAATGAAGAGTTCAAGGCAATTTTTTTTTAATAGCAAATCCATTTAAAATAAAAAAATAAGAAAAACACCGAGTACTGTACATCTATGCTTAGAAATTGGACCCAGTTCTTCGGGCCAAAACATTGAAGGTATCTGCGACAAACACAGGCACGGGTTCTACAGTATGCAAGATCCTTGAAGTTTTCTCATCGATGAATCATCCTCTACTGAAATTGATATCTTTCAGAAGCTTTTCCTCAGAAAGAAGACGAAAATGGTTGCAGGGCAAGTGGAATAGCCCTTAGTTGAAACTGCCCCTGCATAGTCCAAAAAAATTCAGTAGCACAACTTGCACATGCAATTGCAGAGGCCCAAATTAGTCCATTCTGGGCAGAAGGAGATGACTAGTAGGAAAATGCATGGCAGGAGCGAGAGTTTTGGACCTAATGCCCCAAAATGTTAAACAATATTTTTTTGGCTTGAAATATATCTTTGGGAGCATCAACATATCATTGCTTTACATTGAAACTCTTCCGCCCAAAACAGACTAATTTGGAACTCTGGAATTCCTACTTTCGCGGTGCAAAGCGGTTGTTGCATTCACCGTCAGTTTCTTTTCTGAAACTCCTTTTGGTGTTGTCATGACTGCGATCACTGAGCTGGGAAGGTCCGTTCATTATAGTTGATTTCAATTTGGGCACAGGAGTGGGAAGATTCTTTGCATTGCCATCATCCATTGCCGTACCATCGTCCGTTAGATCATCTTCTTTCAGCTCAGAATTCATGGCATCAACTTCTACGATAGCAATGACTGCAACTGGGCAGGTTCTCTGACCAGCCAGGTTTGCGATGGATTTTTTTGGCTTGAAATATATCTCTCGGTGTACCAAGGGACCATCTCGTTTTTTGCTACTAGGCGGAGGGAGATGAATAGTAACAATATGCCCTGGAATAGTGGAACCTCTGGCCATTATGCCCCAATGTGTTTATTGTGTGTGAAGAGAACTGTTGCAAGAAGTTATTTAGAATTTCCGTTTGGTCGAGATGATGTTTGAAATGAAAATCGGGGAGGGCTAATATAAGCCTCCGCAAATTATGGTTTAATGCGTATCAATGGAATATCTCCTCGAGCCTTTCGTTGATCAATGACAATTTCCAGGGTTCATGCGGAATGAGCTGTGACCATCACAGCTCACTAATTGCACAATTAGAAAAAAGTGCAAACGCGGCGGTGAAGGCAAAAAGAGATTAAGAATCAGAAATTTCTTAAAAGCACCAACCCGTCGGCGCACAAAAAAAATTATTGCGTGGCCTTTGAAATGAATACTTGGAAAGGATAACATGCTTCTAGGAAAATCTTAGTTTAATTCGTACTAATGACAAATCTTCTCCGAACTTTCGGACATTAATGACAGTTTTAACGGTTGCTGCAGGATGGCTACTAGCATTAAAGCTTAATTATTGCGTATCTGGAAACAAGTACGAAGGCAACAGCAATGGCGAAACTGATTCCAAGAAATACCAAAGTATGAAAAGTGGTCGGGCGAAGATATACCCAGGGCACGTGAAGGGTCGATGGTTCTCGGCCTGACGGGTTGAAAATTGACCCTCTATTGTTTCGTGTACTACAAATAGCACCTAAATTTCTGCGATATACAAATTGACAGGCGGACTTGCAGGTTGGTTGGTTCAACATTGCATTTTTTTTGTCCTTAGCGATTCCGTTTTAATTCCATAATTAGCCACTTTTTTGGATCGAGGGTTCTCGGGCTGGCGGGCAAAAAATTGGGCATCTATTATTCTGCGCTCTACAAATAGCAGTGACAATTCCGCGATATACAAATTCAGAACCTAACCTGCGCTAAATTATTACTGTTAAATATTTATATTGCAGAATTTAATTATACGAGAAATTTTTCATAATCCGGTCGGCTGAGTGATATAAAAGTATTTCGACAAATGAGCCATATAAAAAAGAGTCATTCCATACTTAGGCAGTTTTTTGATCACAGGTTGGCGGCCTCGCGGGCTAAAAAAAGAGTCTCTATTGTTTCGTTTCCTACAAATAGCACTCATATTTCCAAAGTATACAAATTGACAGGAGGACCTACGGGCTGCTTGGCTAAACATTACATTTGATCACGGGTTCGCGGCCTGGCGAGCTGAAAATTAAGTATCTATTGTTCCATGTCCTACAAGTAGCACCTACAGTTCCGCGATATACAAATTCACACGCGGACTTGTGGACAGTTTCTATATAAAGTATGGAATGAGATTTTATACAGCATATGCGGATCCCTCATTCCATACTTAGGCAGTTTTTGGATAGGCTCGCGGTCTGGCGAGCCGAAAAGAGAGTCTCTATTGTCTCGTCTCCTACAAATAGCACCCAGACTTCCATAATATACAAATTGATAGTGTTCTAGAACATATGCAGATCCCTTATTCCATACTTGGGCACTTTTTGGATCGCGGGTTCGCGACCTGGTGGGCTAAAAATTAAGTATCTATTGTTCCGTGTCCTACAAATAACACCTAGACTTCTGTGTCCTACAAATAGCACCTAGACTTCCGCGATATACAAATTCACACGCATACTTGTGGACATAGTCTATATAAAGTATGGAATGATATTTTATACAGCATATGTGGATCCCTCATTCCATACTTAGGCATTTTTTGGATCGCAGGCTTGCGGCCTGGCGCGCTGAAAATAGAGTCTTTATTGTTCCGTCTCCTACAAATATCACCCAGACTTCCACGATATACAATTTGATAGTGTTTTAGAACATGTAAGGATCCCTCATTCTATACTTGAGCACTTTTTGGATCGCGGGTTCGGGACCTGGTGGGTTGAAAATTAAGTATCTATTGTTCTGTGTCCTACAAATAGCACCTAGACTTCCGAGATATACAAATTGACACGCAGACTTTTGGACATAGTCTTTATATAAAGTATGGAATGAGATTTTATACAGCATATGCAGATCCCTCATTCCATACTCAGGCAGTTTTTGGATCGCGGGTTAGCACGCCGAAAATAGACTCTCTATTGTTCTGTCTCCTACAAATAGCACCCAGACTTCCATGATATACAAATTGATTGATGGACTCAGGCTGGATGGTTGAACATTGCACTTTTATTGTCCCGTAGTGATCCCGTATGAATTTGAAATTTAGCATTTTTTTTTATCAAGGGCTCTGGGGCTAGCGAGCTAGAAATTGGGCATCTATTATTCCGCGCTTTACAAACACATTTTTCTGGAACATATGCGGATCCCTCATTCCATACTTCGACACTTTTTGGATCGCAGGTTCGCGACCTGGCAGGCTGAAAATTAAGTATCTATTGTTCTGTGTCCCACAAATAGCACCTAGACTTCTGCGATACACAAATTGACACGTGGACTTGTGGACATAGTCTCTAAATAAAGTATGGAATGAGATTTTATACATCATATGCGGAGATCCCGTATGAATTTCATATTTAGCGATTTTTTTTATCGGGAGCTCTGGGGCTGGCGAACTGAAAATTGGGCCTCTATTGTTCCGCGTTGTACAAAAACATTGTTCTAGAACATATGTGGATCCCTCATTCCATACTTGGGCACTTTTTGGATCGCGGGTTCGCGACCTGGCAGGCTGAAAATTAAGTATCTATTGTTCCGTGTCCTACAAATAGAACCTAGACTTCCGCGATATACAAGTTGACACACGAACTTGTGGACATTGTCTCTATATAAACTATGAAATGAGAATTTTTATAGCATATGCGGATCCCTCATTCCATACCTAAGCAGTTTTTGGTTCACAGCCTGACGGGCTGACAGTAGAGTCTCCATTGTTCCGTCTCCTACAAATAGCACCCAGACTTCCGCGATATACAAGTGGACAGGTGGACTTGAGCTGGTTGGCTGAACATTGCAGTTTTATTGTCCTGTAGCGATCCGGTATGAATTTCATATCTAGGGATTTTTTTTGATCGGGTCTGTGGGGCTCGCGGGCTGAAAATTAGGCCTCTATTGTTCCGCGTTGTACAAACACCAGGCACATCTCCACGATTTACAAATTGACAAACAGACCTGTGGGCTGCGTCGCTCAACATTGCAGTTTTCATTGTTCCTTATCCTCCGAATATCCCTCAGAGTTCCGCGATATACAGATTGACAGATGGACTTGAGGGTTGGTGGGTTCAAGTTTTCCATTGTTTACAGATACTAATCCCTATCAACTATCTAACATATCTAAAAACACGATTTTCAATACTAAATTATTAATAATAATTTTTGCTATTGCAGAATTTAATTAAACGAG
The DNA here is from genome assembly GCA_032191745.1 of Picea mariana. Lineage (NCBI taxonomy): Eukaryota > Viridiplantae > Streptophyta > Pinopsida > Pinales > Pinaceae > Picea > Picea mariana. Next base: position 50,649 of record JASDQU010738455.1, on the reverse strand, counting down.
AAAGTTTGTACAATTTGGTCGGGCGACTGATATAAAAGTTTTCCGACAAACGAGCAATACATAGTAAACATGTACTTTTAGAAAGTATGGACAAGAGATTTTATAGAGCATATACAGATCCCTCGTTCCATACTTGGGCACTTTTTGGATCGTGGGTTCTCGGCCTGGCGGGCTGAAATTTGAACCTCTTTTGTCGGTGTCTTGCAAATATCACCCAGACTTCCACAATATACAAATTGACAGGTGGAATTGCGGGTTCCACATCTGGCGTGTTCAAGATTGCAATTGTTTAGCAATGCTCATCCTATCTAACTTAAGCTAAAAACATTATTTTCAGATGCTAAAATATTAATATTAACTATTGTTATTGTACACGTGAATTACATTAAATTATTAAAGGATGTTAAATCGCTTATTTTTAAAAAAATGAAGGAAACAATTTTTTTTTTTTGTAAAATTCTATCACCGCAAGAATAACAAGGACCAATTTGAAGTTTAAGGCCCTCTTGTTCATATGACAACACAATTGCACTCCGCACAGTATATATTCGTTGATTTCAAATTATTCTAGGATATTAATTTTACCAAGTTCATCGAATAAGCAAAAATTGTGAAAACAACGATCAATTTGAATTTTAAGAGCCTCTTGTTGGTATGATAGGACAGTTGCACTTCGCATACTATATATTTGTTGATTTCAAATTATTTCACAACAATAATTTGACCAAGTTCATCGATCAAGGAAATTTGCCAAAGCAAGTGACATAGTACATTTGCGTCACAGCGCCATAGAAATTATTAGGTGGATCTGCGTGCTAACTGGCCAAAAAAATTCAACTATATTGTTCTGTGTCCTCCAAAGAAGAGTTGGAGTTCCACGGTATACAAATTGATAGAAAAACCAGATAACCAAGAACCAACCATACTTTAAATAGCCCAGAAGAAAGTTCCCAGAAGGTTCCATTGAGCAGAACCCATCGACCTTTGCACCAAACAATTTGATATACAAAGAAAAGATGTCGACGCATTCCTTTTCTCTTGAAATGAACATTCATCTGGATGTTGAACAAATATTATAGAGAGACATGAGGTATTTTTGTTTCCTCCCAAAGTTTGATTTAATTTTTTTTATTGCCCTTCTTCAGTCGATATGCAAAATTGCATTGTCCTCATTTAAGGTGAATTTGCTCTTTATCCGAAGCTGTCACAACATATAGACACTGCTTGCCTTTTTGTGTAAATACGTTTCATACGACAACTCTGCCAATTCAGGAAGCACATTTTGTAACAGAGGTTGCCTAACCGAACACTGCATAGTTGTGTTTCCCATGGTTCAGATAACACCATTGACGCAATGTCCATAAATATATGGACATTTTTCATCGCATCGCAGACAATCAATCGTATCATCACTTATCAAAGCTGAGGCAGAAGCAATGGAATGGCATTTTGCACATATAGGCTCAAAGGGGGTCGAGTACACATTGGATGCAACTAAAATATCTTCAACTTGGCAATGCGAGTAAAGGGATTAATACATTGAATAATATAATACACAACTACATCCCCCCCTCCCCTGTAAAACAAAAAAGAAAAAGTAAACAGGTGCAAAAATTTGTTGAAGGCTATTTCTATAAGCAAAATGAGGATGATTTTGTGGATGTATACGCACAACAATTGTAGAGCTAGCTAGTTTCTCCAGATCCTCTACTATATCTGCTTGCAACTTTGTTACAAATGTTGCTTGGGTTGTCTGAAAGATCCTTTCTCTAGCATCCTTCTCCTTTGTTATATTTTTGAACAACATAAGTGGAATCTTCCCTCTATGCAATTGTTGTTCCATTGACGAAAACAAATCTGAATACGTATCGAACAATTGTAGCTACAACATGGAACAATGCATTATTTGTGTAACTTATCTGACATATATGTAGACGTGAAAGTTAAGAAAAAAACTGAATATGAAAAGCGATGCCATTGCCTTGTCGTTGTCCGACTCTCCATCCTTTATATGGAGAATGTGTTGCGACCCAAATTTTCTCGCCGGTGTCACAGTAGCCCCAATCATTCCGATTGGGTAAATATTAGTGCTATGTGCAAGCTGCCTGATAGTTGAGTCCGGGAGGAAGCAATATTATGAACAAACAACAAGAATTTTTTCCACAATACTTGTTTCGTTGAGAAAAATAATTCGATCGCAATCACCACGGTCATATACTATTTTGGGAAATACATTAAATTTGTAATGGATATCCCATTACACGACAATATCTTTTCTGCATGTTTCTGAACAAGTTGTGGAGGAACAGTCAGTGTGACTATCATCATGGCATCCTTGTCTGTCATATCAACACACATAATGGATCTACTTTTGTTTGCCTTGTCCAAGTAGGTGGTATAGACAACCATTATGTCCCCGATGAAAAGTTGTCCAGTTTGGCGGCTGTTCAAGCCCTCTATTGTAACACAGCCACTACAAAATTCAAAAATTTTCGGCCTTTTTCATCTTTTCTCCGATGAACAGAATTTTTGAATCCCTACAGGACCTGATACAGATCCTGCTATCCCTTAATCGCACTCATATGATTGACAGCTATGACCACAGGTCTTATCGGGGAGGTGCTCGTCGGATTTTACGATTCGAGAAATCGCGGTGCATGTATTCCTCTTTCTCTCTTGTCTTCCAAAGGGCCGAAATCTGAAATCTGAAATCGCGGTGCATGTATTCCCCTTTCTCTACCCTTCGGGATTTCGCATACTAGAACTTCAGAGGATGCGATGACAGGAGGTTTCACATCTGGGTTTCCCAGGAGCCGAAACTCTGAAAACGCCAAAATGTAGATCCAAGTCACACTGTGCCATATCGGGACTTCGCAAGTCGGGATTTCGGGGTTTGCGAGTACAAAGGAATACACCCTTGAGTATTCCAATTTTCAAAATGCCGAAATATCATAACATGTCTGCGTATTGTCCTTTTGGGACTTCACCCATCGGGATTTCTGGACTGGCGTGTACAAGGGACTTGCCTCTAGGTATCCCGGGTGCCAAAATACTGAATTATCTTAACTTGTCCACGCCCGTCATTTCATGGTTTTGTATGTCGGGATTTCGCGATTCGTGAGGACAAGGGTTCTTACCCTCTAGTTCCCTGGGTGTTGAAACACCGAAATGCTTACTGATCACCACGTGTACTCTACAGCTGGATGGTCCATGCACTCCCATGGGTCTTGGGATCGACGGTCCCGATTTCTTTGTTACTTGCGAAGGTTAAAAAGGGGTCGAGGCATTATTGCATGCGTCCCTTCATTCAATTTTACGGTCGTAACTAGCCTCAGATCCTTCAAAAGGATCTCATTCATGCATTTAGAAAGAGGGAGGGTATCCTGGGTACCGAACCACCGAAAGGTCCTAACTCAACCACACGCTTTCATTTCAGGATTTCACGAGTCGGGGTTTTGGGACTCGCGAGTACAAGAAAGCTCGCACCTAGATACTCTAGGGTTGAAACTCCGAAAACTCTTAATTTACCCCCCCCCACCACGTTAATATTTCGGTATTTCGCAAGTTAGGGTTTCGGGACTTTTGAGTGCAAGGGAACTCACCCTTGGGTATTCCGGGTACCGAAATGCCAAAATGTTGAGGTCTACGAGGACCATTCTCCCTCGTGCAAGATTTTAAGACTTAAA